>VZTO01024430.1:212669-246261 GCA_013400615.1 Syrrhaptes paradoxus | reverse complement strand
GAGTTGCTGCAGTTTCCAACAGGAAGAGCTGACAGCCCTGGTGTCTTGGGAAGCTCCCCTGGGTGGGAGAGGGTGAGTGGGTCAGCACTGATCCCTGCGAGAAGTTGACTTTGGTGCCTGGGTTTATGACACCTCTCAACCTCCCAGTCACTTGTCTTTGCAACAATTACAGGTCTGTGCCTAGATTGTGTTAGCAGCCCACCGTAATCTCCTTGAAACCCAAACAAAAAATAAGTCTTTGCTCTGAGGAAAAAAATTTCAGAATTTCCAGCAGAAAAGAGGAGCATCTTTGTTCTCCCTTTGTCTTTTTTATTTCTTTCCTCTCTCTCTCTTGTAATACAGCCCTTTCCTCCCTGGAAGGTGCCGTCACTAAGCTCACTTTCCCAATTCCGCATCTCAAGAATGTGATAAACCTTAGTTGATTTTTCCAAACGGCTTGAACTGGTGTCAGGGCCATCTGCTCTCCAGGTCATTAGAAGAATTTGCACCGTAAAGCTTTGCCATGTGTTCTCCGCAGATTACATACACCTTTGGCTGTGCTCTTGTTGTTAGCTGCTCATTATTGGTTGGTTTGAAAAGCTTTTCTTATAAATGCCCTGTGTCCTAACCACACGTGTTGTATCAGTGGTTTTATAATGACCCATTTGGAATTATTTAGCCGGGGAACCTTGCAGTTTTTCCTTTCAATGTGTCCTTATAAGATGCCCAACTTCTACAGTTAGTCTATGAATGTACCCACACTATTAGATCCACTTGTTTATAATAGCAACCAAATGTCTTCAAATATTCAAGCCTCCTTTTATTTTTTACAGCACTGGCAATAAGCCTTTACATGTTAACTCTTGGCCTCTCTGGGTAACCTCTTATTTAAAAGCAACTTAATTGACTTTACCAGGCCTGGGCTATTTTTCATTTCTTCCTAGAGGACTCATTACTGGAGATGGATGTTTATAAACTGGATCTGGATCCTTCTCTCTCTCTCTCTCTCTCACACACACACACACACACACACACAAAAAAAAAATTCTTTTACCCCTTCCTGCCTGTTTACATTAGCAGACTGTAATCATATTCATGGCTTCGCATAGTTTGGTGAAGATTTTTGTAGTGGTGACCCAGTGTAAAAAAGAAAAAAACAACCGTTCAAATAGAAAGTGCTGAAAGGGAAAGAGAAAATGTTAAAATACTCAGTTTTTTAGGGATTTGTATGTCAGCGGAATGGTCAGGATGAGAATAGAGGTTTGATTCTTTGAAACAGGTAGGTTTTATACTGGTATAACTCGTGTGTGTGTGTGTGATGTAAAACAGGTGTAATGCAATGGTAAACTGGGTCCAGTGTTGGGTTTTTTCATCCTTCTTTGCCTTTTGGCAGTAGTGGTGTCATTATTTAGAAAAAATAAGTGAGAAAGCTGGAAGTAGATTTTAACCAAGCTACAGTCCTTGACATAACAGATCCTCGACAGTTAAGTGTCCAACAACCCATAAAAGCTTAAGGTGTGAGTACTTTGTCCCTGTAAGCCTGCCTGTGTGAGCAAGATGCACTTAAATCCACAGCCTTTGAGTATATAATCTCTCAGATCCTCAGCCTGTCCTAGCTATAGGTTTCCTGGTGTCGTTGGACCCATTCTGACTTCCAGCAGTGGAACTTCTGATGCTTTGTGCTCATGTGTTCTCCCTGGTTCAGTTTAAATCCCCAGACCTGGTCTGACAGAGGGGTTCCACACACCCAGTACCTTTGTTCAGTATCCGAGCTCTTCTGCTAGCACAGGTGTAACTGCTCAGAAAGCCTGCGCTGCTTCTTGCTTTGCATCCGTCTATACATCCTGAAAGGGCTATCAGGGGTGAGAGAGGTGGAAACACCTACCAGGACATATTGTTCATCTTTTTTTTTTTTTTTTCCATTGATCAATTTTTGTTCAGGAACTTCTGTCTCATTTCAAGTCTCCAGTCAGTGGGGAATTGCCACACCTTCCACCCTTCTCAGGCCAGCAGAGCTAGCGGGGAGGATTTTCCTGTTTATTCATCTTAAATTTGCCCATGCTACATTGTATGAACGAGCCAAGAAGTGGGTGACAGGAATGGGATCTCAGATATTTGACGAGGAAGAGCAAGAGCTTTCTCTTCATGCATCATCTTTACACTCATCCTCACAGACCCCTCACGGTGAGGAATTGTTATTTCCAGATGCTCCATAAGATGCCCGTGATAGAGCCAAGAGGGAAAGGTGGGCGGTTGACATCCCAGATGAGCAACCTCTGTCACATCTACTGTGATCTGGTGTCTTCTGCATCACTATCACGAACTGTACGTGATCCAGCTGCAACAGATCTGTTTGATGATGACGTTACACGGGAGAAGCACAGGGAACCCCAAAATATCTGGGGGCTTCTCTGCACCAACTGCCTGTAGCAACTGATGGTTTCTGCCCTCAAAACTGAAGGCTCTTTCTGCCCCTTTCAGCATGAGCATTGCTTTTTATTCTTTTTAAACTTGCTCTGGGGTTTTTGGCGATTGCCTAGCAGCGGGGTGCACATCCCTTGTACCCCACTTCTGTGTGTGAGTGGGGTTGCTGCTGCGGTACCTGCTCTCCCGGCGCTCCTGACTGCACACTCCAGGCTAACCTTCTGCCCCCTGCTCTCTCTAGACTAATAATTTATTTTTACTGGATTTTGGATAAAACCACAATTGAAGAATCTGGATTTTGAGTAATCCTTCAGTCACCTTTTTGCTGAATTTAATCCTCACAAATAATTTTTTGGCTCTTTCTCTGTCCTTTCTTTCTGCTTTCCTCTGTCCTCTTTTTTTTCCCCCCTTTTCAATCCTCTCTTGCTTTTCACAAGTCCCTTTAACTGGGTAGCATCTGCCAATTTTATTAATGGGCTGTGTAATCCATTTACAGGGTCATTAATGAAAATATTAAATAAGGCCAGACCTAACAAAAGATCCTTGGAGTACTCTGCAAGATACCTCCCACAAGTGTAATACTTGGCTTAGTGCCTTCCTGGCAGGTTTGAATCCACAAAGCAGTGTTCATATTATTATTATTATTGTTATTATTATTGGCACTAGGTGATAACTAGAAATCCAAGCCAAACCCCGGGTTTTGTGGTGATAGGCATGGTGCACATATGCTCCCATTATTTATTAGCAAACACCAGAGTCACAGTGTGATGGGGGTCCTGGGTTTGGCCAAAAGCTACACGAAGATGAGATAGTTCCTGGTCGCAGGGTGGTTGCAGCATGAAAAGAGAGACTGAAATGAAGGATGGGAAGGGTGATAGCCAGATGAAGGGCACTGCCAAAGGCTTTGCCCTCTGACAGTAGCTATGCAAGAGTCTATCCCGCCTCTCAGTCAGGTAGCGCTTGTCTCCATCTGCTTGATTTTTACCTTCCCCATTAAAATATGTGAGTGCTGGATACCTCACAACCAGCTTCCACTGGCCAAAATTGCTGTTTCTGTAAAATTCAGCATCTTGGGGGGGGGGAAAAAATATATGTATATATACACACCAGTCTGTGTCTTCTGGATTGCTACTGCTCAGCAGACGAGCTGAGTGCCTAATATAAAACATGAGCAGAGAGGATTCAGCTGAGCCACCAGCATTTTGCATCGATGCCTGTTTGTGCTGAGCTGGTACTCGAATGAATATTCAGGTTGATTTTAAGATTTCTGAGTAGATCTCCAGTTGCTGTTCCAATGAGGGGGATAGAGAGGTGAGCACAGCGTACAGTAGATGGTAGCACAAAGCCGTAGGTAATCTGGAGAGAAAGCAGAGAGGGATTATAGCAAGATATCTGATGAAAAAAATTCTGGTGGGTGATTTTCTGCAAAAGTGTGAATTTCCAGAGCTACTTACAGCACTGGGATACCCAGCTCCCAGCTAAAATCCCACCTGCCAGTTTTCTAAGAACTCAAGCTAATTAGGATCAATGCCTGTATGTGCAAAGGGTGTGTCAGATGTGTAAAGAGTTATTTGTACGCACGCACTCACAGATGTTTACTGCGGATTATTTTCATCCCAGCACAGATGCTGCAGGTTTAAGGCCTTCAGTTGCATTTTGGGAGACCTACCCTAGTGCGTGTGCCTTTGTATAAGATACTTTAATATAGTCTCCTCTCCAGGTGCATTTTCCACAATGTGTATGTGTATACCAGAACCCCTTACGTGACTGTATGGGGAAAACAAAGTCTTTTTGTTACTTTCCAGCTCTGTCTGAGCAGCGTTTGGGACTCCCAACCTTGCGGCACTCCTTGCAGACCCTTAAGTCCAGGCAAAAAAACAAACAGAAAGGGTTAGGGGTTGGGGTAGGGGGAAGAAGGAGATATTTCTATTGAAAAGAAGAAATTTCTGACCATGTTAGTTTTATTGGCCTGGAGGAACCCTATAGATTAACAACCAGCAACCCCCCCCTCCTCCTAACACACACACACACACACTCCTTCCCTGCCACCCACCCCCACTCCAACCCGGAGACCTTAAACAATCCGGTAGAAGGTGTGACTTCAAACTTGGTGGTAGGGATAAAGGAGAAAGGAAGCCGGAATGTAAGCACTTGTGTGATGTGATTATTCCCAGAAATGCCTCGACATCTCCCCGCTAGCCCGGCATGGCTGCCAGCGGTGCTGCGGAGCTCCGAGCTAAGGTGCTGACCGCCGACTGCCGAGACACTGTGATACCTTATCGAGGAGACCCATTGCGTCCCCTCGTAGTTACAAGCGGAAATAGGGCCGGTAGCCAGCTCAGCCTGCTGCCAGGGGCATCCATGAGACCTCTGCCAAGCCCCTGCCTGCCGCCAAGGTAAAGGGGGGCTCCCTCAGGCCCCCCCTGGCTACCCCTGCCTGGGGGCTGCCCTTCGGCTCCAGGGCCGTGCCTGGGGTTGGCATCGATGGGGTGGCCATGAGTGGGGTCAGCTGTGATGGGGGAATGCACGGGGGTACCCGAGTGGGTGGGCATGCGTGGGGTTGGCCTGACGTGCGTGGGGCGGACCCGACGGGGTGGACACGTGGTGATTGGGGCAGCGGGGTGTTGGGGCCCCCTCTGTGGGTGCGGAGGGTTTGGGGTGTGCTGGTTGGGGCTGTGGGTGTTTGGTGGTTGCCTCTGGGCTCGCTGCCCTCTGGGTGTCTGGTCCCACAGAGGAGTTTGGGGGTAGGTCTGGGACTGTCTCTGTTGGCTTTTGGATGTGAATGTGCCTAAAGATGCTCTGGTCAAACTTGCCTTGTCGCTTCCCAAATGTTTTATTATTCGTTTATTCACCTGAAGTGATGCCTGGTTCTCCAGCTCTGAGCCCATATGTTAAGGGAGAAAAACAATACACATATTCTCTCTCATTTTTTAAAAAAAATTATTTAAATGATTTCATTTACAGGGGAGGTGGAAGTGGGAGAGGGCTAATGTATAACAGGTGGTTTGATTTCACATTACTCTTTGAAAAGCAAATCTCACCATTTGGACCCCGTATTCACCCTGGGTTGGCAAAGAAAGTAATAATAGGAATTGTTTAGGAATTCATCAAAGAAAAACCCACCCCCTTTCCCCGCCTCCCCTTTCCTGTGCCCTCAGTGGGATCCGGCACCCCCCGATTGTAGATGGCACAAAGCTTTTGGGGAGGGTTTATTACATTTTTTTTTGGGTCCGTTTTGTTTTCTAAGATGCTGTTTGGCGATGCCATGATTGTCACAGAGGGTGAGGGGCTGGATGTGTGCCCCCCCCGACGGCTGCCAGGGATGTGCCGAGCGGGGGGGATGCGGCCCCACCGCGGGGAGCGGCACAACCTCCGAGGGCGGCGGGGGTAAAAGGCAGGCGGGACACGGGAACACGCGTGTGTTTTGGAAAAGCTGCTACCGAGCAGCTCCCGAGTCCTTTCGGGGCTTTTTCCTGCATTTTTTTTGCCGCTGTTCGTGTCCAAGAAGTAGCTCAACATCAGTATAGATATTTCTTTCCTATTTCTATCTCCCTCCAACCTCGAAAATAATTAAAACCATCATTCCTGTAAACCACGGCCCCGTTGTTCCGTGTTCCCTGTGTCAGTTAAGGGGTACAAAATGCCCCTGGACGGGGCCTGGGGGTGCGCAGGGTCCCCCAGGGCTGCGTGGCTCCGGCCCCCAGAAATAAACCTCGGAGACACGGGGATGAATAAAGGGTATTTTTTCCCCCCCATCTTAGTAAATGTATTATCTGCCGGGAAAAGCGAGTTTCGATTATTTTCGTGAGCCCGAAGGTGCCTCCCCCGCCTGTTGACAAATTCGTAAAAACTTGACGCGGTGGTGGGGCGGAAAAATGATGAAAAATGATGTCTTTGTAATGGGGTGATTTGGAGTAAAAAACGGTGGTTGGAGAATTAACATCGAGTTGGTTACGCGATGGACACGACATCGTCGTTTTCGGGACTGGTTTTAGGAGGAGGTTTTTAATGCGCCTGAAATGCGAGTAACTTCTGGCTTATATTCGTCCGTGTCAGGATAAAAGGGATTTAGGATCCTAAATGATGTCCACTGCTAAACACAACAAAATTTAGCTAATATCTGGCAATTCAAGAGCCCGATCCTGCAGTCGGTTTCACGGCTTTTTTTTTTTTTTTTTTTTTTTTCGGGAAGCCCGTGGGTAAACGCGTCTCTGAGCACAGTTATCTGCGAATTTTTTTTCATCTGCAGTTATCTTTTTATTTCTCTTGCCTGATCCCGTCGTAGGTGCCTGTGCACAAACTAACTACTGGCTGCAATTGCTGCCTGCTCCAAGAAAACGGTATTTTCCTGCAGCCCGGGACGATTTCCTCCATCCCCCTCTTAGCGAGGCTGCTCCGTTCTGCAGAACCCTCGGCTAATTTGTCCGAACAATCTTAACATTCACCATGAAACCGAAGGAATGAACTGGCTCATTCCTCCTTCAGCTTGAAAATTTGTTTCAAAGCTTCGATTTGAGGGCAGGGTGGTGGGAGGGGGGCTCTTCGTACCCTTTTTGAAGAGGCAGGGAGGAAATCAGAAATGAAACATCTTCCCTCCGAGATGCAGAAAAGTCCTGCGAAAACTCTTCAGACACTCACACCCGCCCTGGGAGCTCTCCCCGGCAAAAAAAATCACGGCCGGGTTCTCTCCAGCAAGTGCTTTGCGAGAGCTCTCTGGAACGGGACAGAAGTTCGAGTTTAAAATTATGGGGAAAGGAAAAGAGAGAAATGTTTTCTATCTGGAAAACAGGGAATTCGCCTCCTTTTCCAAAGGAAGAGGAAAAAAAAAAAAAAAAAGAAAGATTTTTTTTTTTCTTGTGTCGGAGCCGTTGTAATTTATCACTCTGATTTCGCAGCGATCGCGATGATGGGTTTTGATCCCGAGCCTCCCGGTAGCCGGGCTTTGCCCGAGGCCAGGCGGCTCCTTCTCGCAGCCCGGCCCCGCGTCTGCCAAGAAAACGGGTTCCTCGCTAATATTACCTACAAACCACTTTATTTCCCCCAAAAAAAATTCAGTGATTCTCTCTAACACCCCCCTCGAAATACAGCGTCAAACCCAACCGAGGGCCAGCGTTAAACCTGTCTTTGCTGGGAGTCACTTCGGGCGCGATTTTGGGGAAACTTCTGCCTTTTAGGTATTTTTAAAGGAAACCTTTTCTCTCCCATTAGACGCGCAGAGACACCCCTGAATTTCTTCCCCCTCCCCGCTTTGGCTGTGGAGAACAAGGTAATTTAAAAGCCGCCGTGCGCAGCCCGAACAATAGGAGCTGTAAAACCGAGACTATAAGAAAGTTGTCGGCAGGGACGTAGGAACCACAAACACATTTTTTTTTCCCCCCCTAACCATACAATGTGGAAACTCTTAAAGGGCGCTATCTGTAGACATCTTGCAATCACTGGTCTTCCTTGTCATCTGAAGGAGAAAGGGGAAAATATATTAAGTGAAGACACACTTTAAAATTACTTATACATTTTAAACATGCTGGCAAAGGGAACTGCCTGATAAACTCTTGCCCAGATTTCCTTTTTCTGGGGTAAATTATTTCAAGTTGTTACACAAATATCTTCCTCCTCTCTGCTCTCCCCCCTCCCCCCCCACCGCCCCCGGATTTAATTCAAACGAAAACAAGCTCCTGCAGCCTCGCAAAAAAACCCGGGCGTGGGGGCAACGGCAGGGCCGGTCCTGCAGCCCCGAGTGGGTGCAAACACCCACTTCAGATTGTTTTAGAGGGGGGGAAAAAAGAGAATATTGATTTAAATCGGTTAAAATGTTTAATAACAAGCTGGTTGTGTAGCCAGGTGGGAGCGGAGCTGGTCCCGGCTGTGCTTGGGCCGGTTCCCCTGAGCCAAAATCACCCAGAAAACAGTCAGGGCAGCAAATTATTTCCTTCCTAACGAATTTCCTAGCCCGGCTTGCTGTGCCTGATGGCGAGGGCTTCAGCCAAGAGCACGTTGCCGCCTGTAAAGCCGCCAGCTTCAAACAAGTCAAGCGCTGGAGGTTTGGCCCCGGAATAAGCGGCGCAACTTTCCCACCGTGCGAACGCGCTCCCTGGCTTTAGAAAGGGGATTTAGCCGGGGGAGAGGAGCGATGTTAAAAGGAACGGAGGCTCTGGCGATTTATTTCCTTTTTTTTTTTTGTTCTGCCCCGTTTATTTTTTTTTTTCCAGTTTAATTTTTTTTTTCCACTTGTCAATAAAAATGGGGAAAGTTTCGCGATTTGGGATAGAAACGGGGAAGCGGGATGCGCTGCCCGATCGGGGCTATATCATCTTGGAGGGGCGAGGAAATCGGGCAGGGGGGATGGAGGCAGTGCTGCTGCTCCTCACCGGCAGTTGGAGGAAGGATCCGGCTCGGACCTGCGGAGGGGAGGCGGGGGGGTGCCCGACGGGCCGCCCAGCCCGGCCACACTCTCGGGGGAGGAAGGGAGGAAGGCTCGGGGCTGCTCCGAGTGTAAAACCGTGCGGCAGGATCAGGCTCTCCTCTGCCAGCGGGGTCTCCCGCCGCCCCCATCCCACTGCCAGCATCTTCAAACGGCGTCCAGCGCACAACCTGAGGGTAACAGGGAGCGGGGAATGAGGGGGGCTTTTTTCTTTTTTTTTTTTTCTTCCCCCTAAGTCTCTTTCAAGCTGAATTTATGTTTGTGTGATGAAATGCCCCTCTGTGTTTAACATTCCCAATGATCATTTGTTTCCTTACCTCCATTACTCCTTTATGAGAGCGCCTTTTCGCCCGGGCATGTTTAATCATAACCGCTTACGCAATATTTTCTTTGGGATAGATTCACTCAGCCTTATTACATATCAATTATTTCCTTACAACTTCGTTCCACACCAGCTGCTTTGTTATCTGGGCCTGCCACCCCCTTTACCCCCCCAGTGTGTGGTGGGAAGGGAGGGAGACGTTTGTTTTTCCTAGGATAAAATACTGCTAATAATAATGCAGATTGAGTGGAAGGAGAAAGGGGGGAGAGGGTGGGAGAAGCTCCGCAGCCGTCCGGGCTGGGGATGCAGCGCAGCTGGGGGATGCTCCGCAATGCCGGAGACTACATTTCCCTGCCACAAGTATTTGGGGTGTAGAAAAAAAGGTGTACAGGACCCCTGCAGGTCCAGGGTCCCCTTTTCCACCCCAGGGATTTCCTCTGGGGTTGAGTTGGGGGGGTTTTCCCCGTTTCCCAAAGCATTGCGTCCGGTTTTGGAGCTGCTCCGCTGTGTCTGAGCCTCCCAGGCTTCATGCTGGCTCGGAGCAGAGATTTTCTGCTTTTTACAGGTCCCCCAGGGACCCTTCCCCACCCACCCTCCGGCTGTCCTGCAGCCACCCGCCTGGAAAGGACATTTCGAGGCAATTCGAGCTCTCCCTTTCCCTCCCAGGCTTGGTTGTGAAATAATTTCGGTGGAAGTTTTATCGTGATTTTACATCGTAAACACGCTGCTAGACTTGGCTTCTTTCTTGCTCTTCTTTCCGGTGCTGCCTTTCCCGGGGGTGACCTGAGATGGGTTCCCCTCTACCTCATGGGCAGTGGGCGCTGCACTGGGGGCTGCTTGGGTGCTCCTGCCCCCCGGGGGGGCTTTTCTCTTCGCCCTGGTCCCGGCTGGAGGGGACAGGAGGGAATAACCCTATGCCGGCGGGGACAGCTGAAGGTTTTGGGGTCCTGGTGATCCCCCCATCCCTTGGTCCTCCCTCTTCACCCCCTGCTTTTTACCCTTCCTGCCCCAAAACTGAAGTGGGTTTTGTTTCCTATTTGGAGAGCCCACAGATTTCTTTTCTTTTAAACTTTTTTTCTTTTTTTTTTTAATTCCCTCTGATGCAAAAGAGCATGAGATCCTTTGGCTGAGCTGTGTCTTTATAGGGGAAATATATATATTCCTTTATGTGGGCTATAAAGCCGCACTGGGGAAGCGAGAGAGGCTGATGTGTATTGTGGAGCCATCCCAGTTCACGCACAATTGTGACTCACCGTGACAAGGACCCTGAATTACACGAGCAAAGTGGGGGGACATGCAGGTTTGGAGGGTGTCAGGAGCCCAGGCAGGATATATTGGGGAATTGTGGGTTGAATGCTGAATTTCCTGGCTCTGGCGAGCTGGTCTCTCCATCATCTTTACGCGCGCACACGTATATGTGAACAGATGACTTGGCACCAGCAAAAAACACTTAAAATAATGCCTCTGCCTCTGGCCAGGCCTGTGTAAATATCTCACTCTCCCATATGCCCGCCTAGCTTTTCCTGATGCTGCGTTACTTGATCACAAATACATAATTTGTGCGAGTGTGTGTATACACAGCGCCGCTTTGATCTCTGTGCAGAAATGCCCCCCCCCTCGCCTTTGGAGGGGCTGCAGCCCTGAGAACAAAAGCAGAGAATAAAAATGGTCAAATAACACATTTTCAAATGGGAAGCGTGTGGCGGCTTCCTCGAGTGGTTCTGGCACTTGGGGGTGGGGGGTGGGGGGGGGGCAAGAGACTTTATTGAACATATAAATTTAAACTTAGTTACTGCTAACAGTTGCCTTATAAAAGGGGTCCATATAACCCACATCAAATTTTTTTTCCTGGAGTCCCCAGGCGCGTTTCCCAGAGCACCCGATCTCTTGGCAGCGTCGGCCCACGAGGAGCGGGGGCTGGCTGCGGGTTTTTGCAGGGGGAGATGTTTATTTTTCAGTCATTGTTGGCTCCCTCCCCTGGATTATTTTACTGCTGCAGATTTAAGCCCTCTACTTATTTCTTGATTCTCTGGCAGCGCTTTCCGTGAGCACTCCCAGCTCTGCGCTTTCTCCCTTTGCTGCGTCTCGGGGTGGTGAAATTACAGGGTATGAGGGAAATGTGTAAATTATAGGGTTTATTAAAATGTAGGCGAGCGTGGCTCTCTAGGCGAAACAGATGCAGGATGGCTTGAAGTCAGCCGGCCTGACAAACTGCAGAGCAGGGAGGCAGGGGAATCATTAGAGGGGCATTTCCCGCAGGGAGAGAGGAAGCGGCTCCGGGGTTGGGGGGAAAGCTCTGCCAAGCAGCTTGGGGCTCCCCAAGGCTAGAGACCCTTCAGGAGGTACCCGAAAGCAGATTTTCCCACCTAGCACCAAGGAGGTTGGTCCCAGTGAGCTGGATGAGGCCTCCAGCTGCTCAGCCCTTCTGTCACATCCCCTCGGTCCCAGCCCCCGGGGGCTCTCAGTGCTCCCTGGAGCTTCCCCCCATCTCTCCTCCCCAGCCACAGATTCAGTCTCGAAGGCGATGATTTATTTAGGCTAAAACGTAATTCTTAGTTTATAGTTTGGCTTCTCCGATATTAACCTCAGCTGCTTTTATGTTAATCACGGGGACAATGAAGAGACTTTCTGTGGCAGGAGAAAGTTCTCAGATGGACCTTGGAGTTTGAGCACCGACATTCTCTTTTCCCCCTTTCCCTCCCTGTAGAAACTGGTGAGAAATGGGGCTGTGATGGAAATACAAAGCGGGGAGAGGCAGGAAAATAGAGCCTATCCAGCTTCCCCTGGTGTCAGGTGAGGAGTGGATGTCTTCTTCTTGGCAGGGCTGAGATACACCAGCATCCAGCTGCTGGGCTCTTGGGAGCTGTTGTCATCCTGCGAGAGGGCAGAGAAATAGGCAGTGGTCCCTTCTCCTCTTATTGCAGGATCTGGGGGCTAGCCCACGCTCATACCATCACCCTTTTGATCATTCTCCCTTTTCCTGCTTCTCTGCAGACCCACAATTTGATGGGGAAGGTTGTCTTGAAGACAACTTCTCAACCGCGAGTGACCCCACACAATACCTCCTTCTGCGCCTGGGGCCACCATGTCCCCACAGAAGTATTTGCTTTCCCAGAAAGCAGTCAGGAAAGCAGGCTGTGCTGGTTTAGCTGCCTGGATTACACCACTTCAGCATATGGCAGCAAGGCTTAAAACAAGGTAGCAAGCCAGGCGAGTCTGCTCAGGCTGCTAGGATGCTCTCTGTGGATCCCAAATGGTCCAAGGTAAATAGTCTGAGCATCACCAGCAGCATTATACTTACAGTCCCTCAGAGTTTTATCAACCCTGCTGTAACCCAAGAAGGAGGGCAGAGTCTCTGAGCTGGAGAAAAGTAATACAAAATCACAAGTGGAAAGATCTTGCAACTCTTAGTCCTAAAATGACAATTGTTCCCGTAAGAGATCCTGTACTGGGAATTCTGGGGATATTCTCTCCTATCCATCAAACTAACATGACTGAGCCTTTTTGCACCGCTCTTGTTTCAACACCTTGTGGAGCTGATGAAGTCTTTATTTATTCACCTATTTTCTGTTTGTTTTGGAGGGTGTCCGATCTTGGTAGACAGCAAAAAGCAGACGGAGAGGTTAACAAAGGAAAGCATTACTTACTAATCCTCTCGCACACTCTATTTAAGGCAACAAAAACATGGTAATAAAAAGGGCAATTAAGAAGTGCATTGAAATATTTATTCAACTCTCGTCACCGAGAGCCCAGTCTGGAGATCTCAACCGTTTATCATCATGTGGCCGTCATCCCCTCCTGCTCTTTGGTCTGTGGATCAGTGAGAAAGGCTGACCGCCTCTTCCTCAGCCTCCCTCTGGTCTTGGCTCTCAATTTACAACTGGAAAGCTCATCTACAAGCTCATCTGCTACTATTCCTCTTTTTTTGTTGTTGTTGTTTGTTTTTTTTTCGTTTTGTTGCTGCTTCTAACTACTCTATTAATTTAAGAGGAACACGTGGAATAGAAAATGGTCCTTACACAGCTCTGGGAGAAACACTCTGTGAGTGGAAGAGGAGATGGGTCTGGATAGTAGAGACTGGAAGAGCAGCTGCATTTGAAATAATAAGGCTGTGGAAGAGCTCAGACCGAATAGTGGGAAAGGGAAAAGAGGGCATGTCAGCGGGGAACAAGAGGAGAGCTGAGCTTGGTTCCTCCTCCGGGGAAGTCCTGGCTCTAGACCGATGCAGGAGTTGGTGAGAGCTCTGTTTGCTTGTTCGGTGAAGTTTTCTAGCTGAAATGCCTTTGAAAGACATGGAGATTTGCAAATAAAGGACTGTCAAAACCAGCTCCTCAGTTCAGATTTCTCTCATTTTTTGAAATAGGAATAGGAGTCAGAAGAGGCTGGTTGCTGAATGGAAATGTGCCTCGTGCGATGTGGAGAGAGCTTATGCACTCAGCAGTTGTATTCACGGTGCAAAGAGGGGGCTTTTGTACCGTTTGATATTTCAGCAAAAGCTTAAGAGGAAATGAAGCAAACTCATCTGCGTTTCCAGAGGGAATTCTGCAGTGTGCATGCTAGAAATATCTCCTTTTTCCCCTGGACTTCATGGCTATTTTTACGTTACCTTAGATCATAATCCTGGATTCTTTGATTGCTACTTCTGGGGTGTATTATTATTTCTGATAGTATTTGCTTTCTGTTTTTGATTGATGGGGTTTTTGTTGGTTGGTTGGTTGGTTTTTTTTGAGACAACAAGGTTGCCTCTTCTCTTTTGCTGCTGGCTCAGCCTGCAGGGAAGGAGACCTTTACATAAATGTCTATACTGTGCCTCCGTGCTTATCTCAACTGTATGTAATTCTTCCAGTGCTCTCCTGATTTCTAAGACACACACGACGTGGCAAGGACCATGGGAGTGGGTTCCTGTGTTTGGAAACACCAGGACAGGCAGGCAGGCAGTAGCTATCAAGTGTGAGGCTGATTAACGCAACGGGGGCCTGGAGGCTGGGACAGCAGGAGTACGGGGCTGTGGAGACGGAAGAAGGCAGGTGTCAAGTGTTGGCTCTCAGCTGCACACGGAGCTCGTGTTATTCCATGATCTAATGCCTAGGCCAGCCACCCCCTAGTACCAAGCTTAGCTGTGCCCCAAGTAATGAACTAAACAAAGCAAAGGTGCCAGCTGAAGAGTCTCGGGTTAAAATTGTCCCGTTAGAGCTTTGGCTCTGCTTGTAGGATGTAGGCAGTATGCCTGACTGACGGAACGTTGGAGAAAAAGGTGCCAAAGGCGAGTTGTGTGCAGGAGGCAGGGATAAAACAGGCGTTACTCAGCGCAGGGAAATCCTGCCCTGCTACCAGGCAGGTCCGAGCTGCTGCTGCTGAAATCAAGAGCCTTGGAGAGCTGCCTGTGTTCTGCACTTCCCTGGGCAGCTCCTTCTGATAGACAGGTCCATCGGACTCTGACTCTATTCCCACTCCTGTGCCAGCCTTGCCCATCCATGTCATGTTCCAGAAGAAGAAAAAGGTCACGTACTGTCTCGTGCTTTCTTGTGCTGTCTGCCTTTGAAGTTGCTGTGTTTCGGTCACCAAGTTGACTTTTACTGCAATGGTTCATAGTTTCAAAGCATCTCAGCAGCAGATCTGTTGTCACAACAATTTTTGTCTTCCATGGGACAGAGGTGGTTGTCCCTGCCCAGGCAGCTCTTGCCAAATGGTGTCTCTTACCTGGGTGAGGTGGGCTTGGAGGGGTGTGGGGTTTGCTATCCCGGAGCAAAAGAAGCGTGACAGCTGACACATGAACCGGGTACTGGTCATGAGTGCTGTGTGTGTGTGAGTGTGCATACACCAATATGAGTATTCACCATATACTTTATGCCTAAAAATGTCTTAGTCTGTTGTAACGATTCGGAAAGAGCAATGCATCCTTCTTCTGTCTAGTGCTGAGCCTTCAGTTCCTCTTACGGCCACTTGGGACTTGCCATCTATTTTATAAACGAGGACAGAAGAGACTAAACGATTTTATTGTGCGATACAGGGAGGACGGATTGAGATGGGAATCCTGAGAATTCCCAGCCGAGGCTCAGTGGAGGCGCAAATGAAGCAAAACTGAAGCAGGCTCTTTTGGGGGGGAAGGACGGCTGCTGCGGGGATAGAGGCAAAAGTGGTACTGGCTTTTCCATTTGAAAGGAAGAGCAAGGATGTGGGAAGGGAAGAGGTATATGAGTCCACTGTGGGAGAGCAGAGGCTGAAAGGAGGCCCCAGCATGAATTCTTCCCTTCCTGCTCACTTAGAGCGTTTTCTCTATTCTGTACAGAACGTGATACTCTCTTAGGAGTGACCCCACTGACCTCCCGCCTCCTGATAGGATGGCGAGTAAGTGAGTGTAAAATAAATGGCACCAAATAGACCTTTTCAAAGAGAACAAGGGAAATAAATCAGGTTATTCTGGTGCGGCATTGACAGCACGTCAAAACAACTCCCCAAAGCGTGAAACTTGGCTGGGGAATGGTAATTCCACTGCTATGGTACTTACATGCCAGATGTATGGCTTATCATCGTGTCTGTCTGTCTGTCTACCTGTCTGCCTACCTGCTGTTACCGTAGTATCAATTCTTTAAGGGCATATAAGCGATTTATGATCTTACTGCTGGTTCTGGAGCAGGATCTAAACGTATGAGAACTACTCGTGGAGGAAAGTCTGCTAGATTGTAATAGTTGGTGACTCAATATAGCAAAATAATCTGCTAGTTAAGGCTGCAGTACACTGATGGTTATGTTTTACCTTCTGTGGAAGCTCTGTGATGTTGCTGAGATACACGGATGCTAAGGCAGGTGGATGATGGCAGAGCCAAAAGGATGCTACAAACCCAGGGAGGTACTCCAGGCTTGTATTACCCAGCCCACCTTTCCACCTTTCTAAAGAATGGTGACAAACAGATCCAGAGTGTGTCCTGCCAGAAAAACGCATTTCATTGTATTCTGCTGAGACCAAACATTCACAACACACACCGAAAATCACCGCTTGGTAATTCCACTAGGAAACTGAGACATGAAATCCAAACATGATGAACACCTCCAAAGCCCTCAACGTTGATCTGTGCTGATCAGTAAGAGCTGATGGACGAGGCGTAAGAAATCAGGCCAAAAAGCTCCACACCCTCTCCTATGTGGTTCTCCAGACACACATCGCTGAACTCACTGTGTACAGTCATCTTTGAGACGGAACGCATTTGTGGATTTCATGCCTGTGAGCTTCATGGTTACCCCAGTATGAGCAGAATAAAGAAGGCTTAGAAATGCTGATGAAGTTAGTTAGTATACTGGAACATTCCTGGAGATTTCTATAAGTTCAGGAAAAACTGTAGAAAATTATACTCCCTAGTAATTTCCAGAGCTGAAGCCTGAACTCACTTCCAGTAGTGCAGCTGCTGTAAATTTGTACTAATTAGCAGTAGTCTGAGTAATTTGGGGAGTAGTTAATATTCTGGCATTTGTATGCTTGTTTGTTTTTCTCTTTGGAGGATTAGGGGGAAACGTATCTGTGCTGCACATTGGATCTGGTAGCAGGAGGGAGTGTTTCTCTTGCCAGTTTTGGAGCAGATTTCCCGGCTGTGCATAGTGTGTAGACATGGAGCTCAGGACATGGCCAAGGTCTTGAGCACACAGACCCCCTCCATCCCAAGCATGCTCTATGGCTTAGTCCCAGCTAAATGCCCATAGAGTACTGTTGAGTCATGAGTGCTGAAGCCACCTGGATCCTGAAGCCGCCTGTGCGCTCTCCAGGTGGGGAAGTGTAAGGATCTAGAGGAGCATGATGTGCTTTAAAGATCACTGCTGTCTGGGAGAGGTGACTGAGCCACGAGCAGCACTCAGATGAAGCTGGTATGAACCTCAGGATGATGCCTTGTCCATAAAACGTTCCTGATCCACCGGCATCATTTTTGCCTAGGCTGAAATTTAGCAGTTTAGGACTGAGTTGCTATGTAGGATGTCTTGTTTCTGTTACCTTCCTCTTTTGAGAGGGCAACAGCAGCAACTGTCCTACTCTGTCTGTATGGAGACCTTCATAGGGAAACATTTCAAATGGAGACATTTAGGAAGAAATGTTTTCCTGTGTGGGTGGTGAGGCAGTGGCCCAGGTTGCCCAGAGAAGCTGTGGATGCCCCATCCCAGGAGGAGTTCAAGGCCAGGCTGGATGAGGCTTTGGGCAACCTGGGCTAGTGGGAGGTGTCCCTGCCCATGGCAGGAGGTGGTACTGGATGACCTTTAAGGTCCCTTCCACCCCAAACCAGTCTCTGATTCTATGAGCCTATAATCTAACCAGGGATGAGACATGTGCCTGGATCCACACCCCTGTGTCACAGTGGGAGGCACCGCGCTGTACTGCTTTGTGCCCTGTTTGGCTTCAAAGGTATTGTACTTAATGTGGATGGATCTGTCCTGGTCACCTGTGTGGTAGGAGAGCTGGAGACACCACCAAGGTCAGACTCACAGCGCTAAGCTCATCACATGTATTCATTAGGGTTAAGAGATCTAAAAAGTAGATACTTTATTGAAGCTGGTTGTTGAGGTTCTCTCTGTTATGGGAGGTATCTTAGGACTACGCAAAACACCTTTCTTTTGACTTCAGAGGGAGCCTGGGGTAAGCAGCATGGTTTAAACATCTAACCAAGGGGATGTGAAGGAAAGAAGGGTCCTGCACCATCAGCTAGTAGCAAGACAGGAGCAGAGCCCAGGTTTTCATAATTTCCCAGTTCCAGGTCTTCCACCTTGTTTATTATCCTAATATCCCCCATCACCCTGGTTTATAAGCGTCACACTTCAAATAAGCGAAAGGGGAGATGTCACACGTGACTACGCTGGGTGTGTAATTGCCTTGTAGTTGGATGTCAGAGCTCTGCTACTGGAAGATAAGGGAGGGGTGACAGAGGGTGAGGAGGGACCACTGGCCTCATGGAGTGCAGACGCTCACAATTACAGGTGACCGCGTAATAGCCGCTTAATCCAGCAGGGTCCTCAGAACATCCACTGCATACGCTGCAGGCCATAAAACACTTCCCAACACCCTATAACAAATTTAAGAGCGTCAGTACAAAAGACCAAAAGCCACAAAAACTCCAACATGCAGGAGAGATCAAGGGCATTGCCAGTGTCCCGGGTCCCGGCAGTAGCAGGGAAATTGTTAGGTGAAAATGTCCAGATGATCTTAGGAAGTGGACCATGGCCCACCCTACAGAGGAAAGCAAGAAAAACCCTTACCAGTCCCTGCCAAATCTGACCCGAGGGGAAATTCTTTTCCTGAATACAGGCCAAAACTCAAAGTAATTGCACATGTACTCTTTAAAAATGGATTTTATTTAGGAGAAACACATTGTCATCATCATCCTGTAAACTGCGCCAAATGTGTGCTAAGGACTTCCCATAGAAGGAGAAATGGAAAGGCAGTAGTTTTTTGCAGAGATGCTGCAATGAGCGAGGTACCTCCACCCCACCACAACCTGGCTGGTGCTAGGTGGAGAACCTCTGCAGATACCCCAGGCTTCTTGGGGAAAGAGGTGTTACTTAGAGCTGCTTCTCTTTTTTTCTTGCCAGAGTCCCCAGACACCTGTGATTTATTGGATTTATGGCTTGTAATCAATCTCAGTCTTCTGAAAGGAAGATAAAGGTTTTTGGAGGGTTTACTTGAGGTCCTGGCCTGAGGAACCTTGCTCAGGGTTGGTACATCCATCGTGGCTGGTTTAGCATAATGCAGCTACTCTCTACCTCCGATGAAATTCTCTCTGATGCACAGGGCTTGTAAAAGTCCTAAGTACCACTTAAATCCGACTAATGCATACTGAAGGACTTGTTCTCAAGGCAAATTTGCTTCTGTGTCCTGCAATCCCAACCCAGTTTCTTTCTTTTCCATCTCCCTTTGATTTGACTTTCTGTTCTCGGTTGTGGCAGCAACCACAGTGAGAGCTATTGAGGCTGTAGTTTGTGTCTGTAAAAGCAGACAGATTTTAGAGTGTTTGCCAGTAAGATTTGTCCAAATTAGAGGGCTGTTGGGTTTTCAGCCTCAAAATTCAGCCAGCTCTATGCTCTGGATAGAATTAAGAGCGTCAGGGAATGAATAGATGCTCACTTGTTCTCTAGCATCCTTTTGCAAAGCTGTGTGACGCTGAAGCTCAACATTTCCATGGTGGATGAGCCCATCATGGGATCTCAAAGTCGTTGTCCTGCCCAAGACCTTAGAGCTGACATCGTGAAAGATATCAAACTACTCCTCCATTTTACAGATAAGTCCATGAATGTTCAAAAAAGGGTCCAAAATTGCATTAAGAGGTCTTAGATTTTCCATGCTCCTGCCCAGTGCCTGAGACTCGGAGATATTGCTTTTACTGGGTGAGGAGGATTGGGGTGATGTGGCTGGTGTCCCAGGACACTGCTCTGGGACTGTCTGTGACCATGGGACATGCTGCTGGCCCTGGGGCCGCACATGCACATACTAGGGACTGCACAGACACCACCAAACCAGTTCAGAAGCTACTGAATGGGATGAGCAACAGCTCTTACTCCCAGGTTTCCAAAAGCTGTCAGAAACGGTTGGTATTTAAATCCCACTGAAATGGAAGTGGACACCTAACTCCCTTGATCTTGTCCCATTACTGTCATGACGGTGTGTGCAAGGAACNGAGACTCGAAGATATTGCTTTTACTGGGTGAGGAGGATTGGGGTGATGTGGCTGGTGTCCCCAGGACACTGCTCTGGGACTGTCTGTGACCATGGGACATGCTGCTGGCCCTGGGGCCGCACATGCACATACTAGGGACTGCACAGACACCACCAAACCAGTTCAGAAGCTACTGAATGGGATGAGCAACAGCTCTTACTCCCAGGTTTCCAAAAGCTGTCAGAAACGGTTGGTATTTAAATCCCACTGAAATGGAAGTGGACACCTAACTCCCTTGATCTTGTCCCATTACTGTCATGACGGTGTGTGCAAGGAACTAATATTCCCATCTCCTTGGGGAGAACAATTTGGGGCAGGGAGGACACCAGCGAGGGACTGCCTTGGGGGGAGGTCTTACCCTGTGACCATGGTGTTTGCCATGGGTGGGAGTGTCCTCCTGGTGCCTGTGTCCCTTTTCTGGCCATGCTGGGAAGCCTCTTCGGCCCCAGGAGGGGGGCTGGCAGGCAGCCTGGGCAGCTCCTGCTGCCTGGAACCCAGCAGCATGCTGCTCTGTGGAAAGCTGGTGACACAAATCTTTGGCAGAGGGAGTGTTACGGGCACCAGCAGTGGTGATCCAAGACAGGGCAACTGGTTCAAGCAGTTGCATCTTCGCACTTCTTCCTGGCCCCGAATCTGCTCTGGGTGGCCATCCAGGGCCAGCCTCCCTCTGAATTCATTCCTGTGAAGCTTCAGCTGGTTTCTGAGCATGTTGAGCTTTTCTGGCAGCTTGGGTTTGATATGAGCCTTGCTGCAGGCTCCCTTCTCATGCTTGGAGAAAGCCAGGAGCAGAGTGGTCTGTGCTCAGAGCTGGGTGTCCACCCACCCAACCCAACTCCCACCAGCATTTCCCACATGAGCCTTTGTTCATCCAGTTGTTGGAGAAAATAAAAACCCCAAGATGTAATGACATCTAACCTGTTAAAGAAGAAGAACCAAGTGTTGCTGAGAGAGTGTTGGCATTTTTTTTTAATAGAAGGATTTTATACCTATGTGTATATATTTGGAAGGAGCAGGTTAAAAGCAAAAGTCAGCGTTAAGTCAAAGCATGCACGAAAAATAAAAATAGCCCAGGTTGGACTACGTGGGGAGAAGAGGAGGTTGCACTACTTCCATTAAAAATGACATTTAAATGGAGGGTGAGCTTGAAACTTTGACAGGACTGTGAACATCCCTTTCAGAGCCTGCTCCTGCAGGGCCAGGGCTGCACGGCTTTCCTTCCCCGTGGTCGCTTGCTAATTTGCATGCACGTTTTTAAGTGCAGGGACAGTTCACTGAAAAGAGGGATCACAGGATATTTTCTGAAATATTTGTATCAAAATGAGTTCCTACAGAGCTAAGGAACTAACGGGTGTGCTCATCTTTGTTCCTCTCTGTGAAGCAAAAAAAATCCCTAAACTATTCAAGGAAGTGTTCAGGTGCCACTCCTGTTTCTGAAGATGCCATGGGGCATTTGTCTGGACTCTAATCATAGACTCGTAGAATGGTTAGGACTGGAAAGGACCTTAAAGATCATCTAGTTCCAACCCCCCTGCCATGGGCAGGGACACCTCCCACTAGCCCAGATTGCTCAGAGCCTAATAAAGCTCCTCCATGCATTAGTGCCTGCTGAGCCTCAAGGCTGGGTCTGGGGCACACGTGGGTCCCAAATCGCTGCACGGTGGGGCTGGGATGTTGCTTCTTCCCATGGGACCTGGCCTTGCCCCATGCTGCTGGCTGCAGAGGGTTCAATGGGGTGTGAATGGTGCCTTCACCTTCCAAAATCACTTAAGAGAAATCACACCAAAAAAGTGATGGAAAGACAAAAAGACATGAACAGGAGGGAAGAAAAAAAAATAATAAAAGAACCCAATCCCCCCCCAAAAAAACATCCAAAACACCTCCTGCCTTCCTCTTTTCCATGATTTTGGGTGGATGGTTTAAAGCGATGAGATCTGTTTTCACTCAACTGAAAATATTACGTTTTTCAACCATCCTGCCGCTGTTGCTGTAGCAGGGCAGAGCTGGGTCCATCCCCATGGGCCCCACACCCCAGGGAGGCTGAGGCGGCTGTAACCCCAACCCGACGGGCTCAGCCAGCCCAGGCAGAGTCTTTGGCAAACATTAATAACCCTGGGGAAGGTTCATGCTGCTCTGGCCAGAACAGGCCTCGCTGAGCACCAAGCCTTGAGCCAGTCGTAGGGGTCAAGCTAATGTTGACACTGGGGCCTTTGATTGCGTTTGATTCATGTGTGGACACCACTGGTAGGTCAGATGGGCCGTTAATCCCCGAGTCCCTTCCCCCTTCTCCAGGAAAAAAAAAAAGGAAAATGAGAAATAAGTTTAGTGGGCGACTTCCCGGGTTGCTTCAAGACTTGTGATGCGAGCTGGCTGCGAGGTCCGGATGTTCAGAAATGCGTTTCCTCCGTGCTTAGGTGGAGGTTTTTTTTCACTAGCCTGGTGACTAAAATGCATTGAAGGGAAAAAAAAAAATCCCAGCTGATGCGTGGTGCAGAACCGGGGCTGGTGGCAAGATGGTCATAGTGTGTTTCAGGGGGGCCCGGGCTCCACGGGAAGCTGTGGGAGAAACGGGGTGTAAATACTGCTTGTATTTAATCCCAGGGATTAAATTTCTATTTAATCTCTGCACCCCGTGAGTCAGAGGAAGCAGGGTCAGTTCAAAATTCTGCATCTCCACCCGTCACCCATCTGCAGGAGAGAATTTTTGCCCTGCTTGAAGGCAGATTTGTACGTGATAGGGATTTTTCCACCTGATAAAATAGATTTGGTTTTGCAAAAAGACCTAATAAGCAATTTATGGATGGGCTCAGCCAAAACATGGAGTGATTAGTGGGACCGAGCTCTGGGGACATCTCCGCAGTGGGTAATTCCGAGGGGTTGATTCCTGCGGGGAGATGGGGCAGGAAAACTTCCCCCCGAGGCCCGGGGGCTGTCCCGGAGGATCCCCCCGGGGTGTGCTGGGGACGGTGGTGGTGGCAGCTCCGCCCTTCTGAGGGGATGCGGAGCTTTACCCCCCACCCTGTGGGTGAGTGGGAAGGAGGAGAAGTGATTTTGGAGGATTTGGGAAAGGAGCAGCAGCCGAGGGGGGGGTCCCGTGGGCGCAACACCCCCTTTAAAAGCCGAAAATAGAGTCTGGGGGGGCCCCAGGGGTGGGGACGCTGATGTGGGCAAATGACCAATTAGGGAATCTTTGTCAGATTGGGGAAAGCAGAGATAAGTCTCTTTTATCAGCCTATAAAAATACCACTTTCACTTATCTGGAGCTACCTACGCCGCCCAGCTGCGGGAGCCGGGGGTTGGGGGGGGGGGAGAGGAGCCGTTCCGCAGGCAGAGGAGGAGTTACGGCTGGGCTTGACAACGAGGGGAAAAAAAAAAAAAAAATCTGCTGCAGCACGAACCCTCTCCCCCCTCCCGGAGCCCACCCGCTCCCTTTGCCGCAGCCTGGCCGGGACGGGGGGGCCCTCCACCCGCAAGGCCCCGCTTCTTCCCAAAATCTTTGTTTTCCCTCTTATTTTCCACTCTTTTCCCCGGCATCATCATCATCAGAGAAGCAGATGAGTTATCATAGGCTGAACGGGTCAGGAGCACCCACGGGCACGGGTGGGTGCTGTGCCCACAGGTCCGCTAACATGAACCCACGGGCTGCAGACAAATCCACCGATGCGAGTGGGTAGAAGTTGGTTTGATGCCCACTCGTGCACATATCTTCTCGTGATTATATCGAAATACTCAAATTCACGTAGTCACCCTCACCTGTAGCTGCACCCTGAGGCCGTGGGATCCCACGTCCGTGAGTGCGGGTGTTTTCTGGACACCCAAAAGCATTCAGCATCTCTGCATCTGCATTCAAACGCATCTCCGTCTGGATACCCCAAAAAAAAAAAAAAAAAAAGGGATCAAGACGTGTAGAGAGTGCTAACATGCATTCCTACTGTGGGAAAACATGCGGCACTTTGATTATTTTCTCTGTGGTTTCCAGGCTATTGGGGCTGGAGGAAAACCATCAGATAGAGCGTGGAGGGGGGGAAAAAAAAACGTCAGGCTACCCAGATCAAATCGATGCTTTCTAGGGGCTTTTGAGGGGTGTTGATGAAGAGAAAAATGAGGGGGGAAAGACTGTTTTAGTTAAAATAGCCCAAGCAAGCTTGCTCAGGTGGGAGGAGGGTGGAGAGGTGGTGGCTCTCCTTCGCTCCTCGTGTCCCCAAGGTCGGGGTCCCCAGGACCCCCTCTCCGTTTTTGTTTGTTTTTTTTTCTTTTTTTTTTTTTTTTAACGCAGAATAAGCAAAACTGTCTGTCACGGACAGAGTTTGAGCCTTAATCCACGCGGGATGAGGGCGTTTGCTAAAGTTTGGCTATCGCGGGTGGGGATAGATCGGGTTGAAGTTGCCTCTCTTCAGGCTTGAGCAGGCGAAGGTTTGCATCAGAGTTTTCCTTGCGGCGTTTCTCTTTCGAGGAATAAACACGAGGGTGGGGAGCAGGATGCTGCTACCGGGGCGGCCCTGGAGCGTACTATTTTCTTGTTTGTTTGGGGTTTTTTTGGTTTGCTTTTTTTTTTGGGGGGGTGGGTGCTCACGGCCAGCCCCCGGGGAAGCTTCTCCCATCGGGCCGGTACCTTTCGCACAGATTTGCTGGAAGAGTTTCCAAATTCTTTTCCAAATATAGCCCCGGGGCGGCTGCCTGCTTCCCCGCCTCCCCCGTGTGCCCTTCACGGCTCCGAGCCGCAGCCGAGGGACAACGGCGACACCACCCCCCCCCCCAAGCCGTGCCTAGCGCGGAGGGGTGCTGCTCCCACGCAAAACACGCGTCTAAGTCCAGGTGCTTCCCGCGGAGATCCCCGCCGCCCTCTGCTTTCCCCGGGTTTCAAGCAGGTTTTTGGGGAGGGAATGGGATGTCTTGGTCCCTTCTCCCCTGCTATCACCCTCGGTCCCTTCCCGGAGGAGGGGACCTTCCCCACTGTCCTGGCAAGGAGATAGAAGGGCCAAAAAATTTTCCTCCTGCCCACGCGGCCTGGCCCAAACCTGGGCATCGTCACCCAAAACACCCCCGAGGAAATGGGGGGCACTGCTGGTGGGTCGGGAGTGCCCGAAGGAAGCGCTCAGCTCCCGTGGGGGGGACACACAAACAGCTTTTTGGGAGAGACAGCCCCCGCCAACCCTGCAGCATCACCCTCTCCGAGTGGAACCTGGGCAGGAGGTAGAGAAGGGGGGGCTGGATGCCCCGATCGGCAGCTGGGGTGGGGGGGACCCCTCCCCAACAGACCCTTACCCTGGGAGCCTTCAAAGATCATTTTAGCAACGATAAATATAATCCCCCCCCTCACTTTCCATTATGAAAGACTCCGCCTGGGATATTTCTCCCCCATCACGTTTTTATAGCGAGATCAAGGACAAACTTGTTCCGTTGTGGTGGCTGGTCCTTGGAGGGGGCGGGGGGGTTACCCCTTTTTAATTTTTTTTTTTTTTCTTTGCAAATGCTCTTCGGGGTAAAGATCGGATAAATTTGCAATTCTCCCAGTGCAATTAAGAGGGAGAGGGAGCGAGATCTTGATTGCTCTGCTCGTTCTGATCGCTTTGGAGGTGGGGAAGGGGAAAGGAGGGGGGGTAAGAACGGGCGGGAATTGATTTTAGATTTCTCTTTTATGTCGGGTCTGGTTTCTGGTGATTAAATTTCTCTCTTATGTGGACTGAACCTAGGGATAACTGATTAATAACATGCCACTTGGCGCCAACACGGGGTCTCGAGGCCTTTAATCGGCAAGATGCACAAGAGAACAGAGAGAAACACAGAGCAGGACAAAACTCCACCAACTATTTTAGCCTGCTGGTCTCTCCCTCGGTGGAGTGTTGTTTTTTTTTTTTTTCTTCTTCATCTTTTCAGTATTTCCTGCTAAACTCGTAAACTTTATTTGATTTACAGCTATTTCATGAACCTGCTTAAACTAACATGTGTTCCGTCTTGTCCAACTGAATCATAAAAAACAATCTTGGATCCAAACGAGATTTTTTTTTTTTTTTAGAGAGAAACGAGTTATTAATGACAGAAAATAGGCATTGTCTTGAACGGCGGCTACTCCGGCCCCCGGAGCGGGGAGGCTGGCGGCTCCTGCGCCCGACAGCCGAGGGGGGAGAGCCGGGCTCGGCTCCACAGGTACTGTCCGGGCTCCGGTTTTGCATGGAGATTTTGAGCTCTCCTTTCCCCTAAATGTATTTTTTTCGTTAGAAATGAATTATTTCCAAGCGTACAGTACCCCAAAATGTTCTCTCAAAGGCATTGACCCCCAGCCCCTGTGCTGTCACACACCGGAGCAGGTAAACACGCACGTTTGTCTCAAAAAAAAAAAAAAAACAAAAAAAAAACAGGCACGAAATGAGGTCTTAATATTTCCTGAAATGCGTGAAAGCACGCTTTTCTGTGCTCACAACCACTTTACTACCTAGACAAGCACGCAGCCAGGGTGGACGGTTAATGTTCGTGGAACAGGTATAAATCTATGGGGATATAAAGATGGAGGCGCATATAGAAAATGGGGTTCACCAACTCCAGTGCCAACACCAGCATCTATTTGCACCCAAATACTCAGCCTCGTTTCCTATCTCTTTTTGCGTGGAAAAACTCTCCGGGATAGGTACCTGCAGCCCCTAGAATTGGAGCCCCGGTGCTGTGGCAGCAGGATCTGGCCCAGGCCCACTGCTCGCGAATGTCACCGGTGTTTCCCCGCACACCCGTGGGGCTCTGCCCCTCGGAAACCGAGCTCTCTTCTGGCCCTAAGATTTACAGCTTGAAGCCTTATCCAGCCCTGGCACAAGGGGCAAGTCTCTATAGGGGGGAAAATACTCTTTTTTTTCGCTTTTTTTCTTCCTCCTCTGGATATTTTTTGCACTTAACAATTTTTGAAGACAACAACAACAACAAAACTCTGGACGTGTTTAGGTAGTTCATATAACCTATATTTTCCCCCCAGTGATTTTTAGGATGCCCGGATACCCGCACGAACCCGGATTAACACAGTTCCCATCAGCGGACTGGGGTTGGAGGGGCCACAGCCTTCCCCTCGCCACCCCCGGGAGCATCTCCAGCTCACGAAATTTGTGGATATCTTGTAAATATAAAGGATAACGTAGGTATAACAGACCGGCCGGGCTCGGCTGTACTTTTGCTGTGTGTTATTTAGGGCAGGGGAAAGAAACCACCAGGGGCAAGAAAATGGGGGGGGAAGAAAAAAAAAAAAAAGAAAGAAAGAAGGCAAGATGGATTGGGAAGGAGGAAAGAGAAAAAGAAAAATGAGTTGGAAAGAAAGGGAGTAAGAAATTTTGCCGGGCTGAGGGAGCTGTGTGAGTGCCCCGGGCTGCCCCCCACCCCCGCTAAGGGCTTATTTCTCCCGGGGGGCCGGAGAAGCGGGGCCACGGGCCGGTCCTGCCCGAGGTGGGGGGGCAAAGGAAGGAGGAATTACAGGTGTCGCTTGTGCGGCCTTTTTTTCAGCGACTGATTCAAAGCCTTTGGGTTCGGTCTTCACTCCCCACCCNCCCTTCAAGGTCATTGCAAGATCACTTTCAGGGAAAGGCACGGGGCGCTGAGGACTTTCCCCCCTCTTGCCCCCATTAGCTTTCTTCCCAGAGCGAGAGCGAAGGCCTTATCTGCTCTTATTTTCTCCTTCGGGCCGAGATAACGCCCTGATGGACACTCTGTTTGGCGAGAGCAGATTAACCTTTTCTATTCTGGCATCGATAACACGCCCCCTCCAGCGGGAGCATCACTCCTTGATCGGGGAGGAGAGGAGGATCCCATGGGCACCCTGTGCCAAAAAAAAAAAAAAAAAAATCATCCCGACTGGCTCCCTGAGAGGTGGAGGGGAAGAGAAATACACCTTAACTCCCTCTTGCCTTGGGGGAAAATGTGCCCACGGGAAAATTTAGGGAAGGGGGCGAGACCCCGCTCACCCGGGATGCACCTTGTTGAAAGCAGGAAGGAGAGAAAAAAATAGGTCCTTATTGCTCCAGGGATGCTTCTAGATAGACTTTGGGACCCTCTCGCCCCTTCCCTGCTTGACACCTGGGAGAAAAAAAAGCAAAGAAAAGGGACCTGCATCCCACGGACACGCGTGGGAGGCTCCGAAGGGCAACGCTGTGCCCATGCCACGCGGGGCCCTGCAGCCCCGCTCCTGCCCGGCTGCTTACTTTTCATTTTCATCACCGTTTTAAAGCCTTGGAGTTCGCCTGGGAAATTAATGGGCTGAAGGGAGGGGAAAACGGGTTTTAATTGCAATTTTTTTTTTTTTTTTTAAGTAGCCAGAAGGGCGGGAAAAAAAAAGGATCCGAAACCACAAACTTTAAAAGAAAAAAATGCTGTTCACCTGTAATTGCAGAAAAAATAAAATAAAAAGCTCGAGCCAGGTATCTACCCCCGAAGGCTCGTGTAAGCACACAAATTCTAAACCACTAAATGCAGGGGTTTGTAATGGAAATACTGACCCGAGAACTGTATCGGCGTTATTTTAACACAAATGTCTTGCTGATAAACTCTCAGATCAATGCAGTCAGTCAGTGCTCAGGTAATTTAGAAAATAAAAAGCTCAGTGAATAGACCAAAATGCTTCTAGAGAGGATGATGAGTTTCAATACTTGTTTTCTCCCAGGTGCGTATTACGCAAAGCGGCCAAGGAAAGGGAGTGAGAAATAAAAGAGAGAAGTGGTTGGATTGGGGAAGTAAATTACCTAAAAATGGAAAGGGAAAAACAAAATAATCCCTGTTGTGGGGGAGCTAAATCTCTGGGGGGGTGGAAGTTAAAAAGCCAAAAAAGTGGCAGTATATATGTTGTATAAGGTGGGGGCGGCCGGCGGCGCGCTGACCCGTCCTTGGGCAGGAGCCGGCGGCTGCGGGCGGAACACAAAAGACATTTCGATTTGGTTAAACCGACCCAAGAAGTGATTTTAAAGGGTGTGTGGGGCGGGGGGAGTGAGTTCATGCTCGGCACTATTTCTTATTGCTGACACCTCGACCCCACTGCAAGCCAGCCCCCCGGACAACCCCCCCCCCCCCTCCCTCCACCTCTCCAGGGTAAAATCCGAGCGGAGAAACCTCCAGGGCGAGTGACAGCCTCCAAAGGTAGCAAGAGGGCAGAGGGGCTGCGCAGGGCTCTGGTCATGCTGCCCCCAAAAACGGGGGCTCCCCATGGCCTGCGGCCCCCAGGCAGGGCGGTGGGGCCCGGGCTACGTGGGCCCGATCCTGCACTCCTGGCTGCGGGGAGGAGCTGAGCAACAGGGATCGAGCCCCTGGGGGGGGGAGGGCTGCGGAGGGCTGGACCCCTCTCCTGCCCAGCCACGCACCCCCAGACCCACGGAGGTAAGTGCCCACAGTGTGGATGTTTGGGATCCGTGGCTGCTGATGGACTCTCTGGTATTTCTGTGCATGTGGGAGCTTATATATATATTTTTGTTTAATGTGTGTGTGTATATATATATATATATATATGGAGGGTATAGGTGGTGTGCCACACATATATCCACTCGACCGCAGATTTGCACACATTCGTGCGGAGGGAGGGGGCAGATTGGTGCTTGTGTGCACCCAAAACTTGCGTGTAAGCCATAGATGAAATGTAAATATTCCCCCATATGTATAAGGGACAGGACATGGATGGTTTGCCGTTGCATGGATGTTGTTGTGCGTGTGCATATAGCGATGTACTTCTCTGCAGACGCAGGCACATACGATTTTTGTGATGTGGGGGTGCGTCTGCGTATATATACATGTATAAACAGACACCTATATTCACACGTATCTATACATCCCTGAGCTCATGCGTGTACGTTACACGTTCAGTTTAATGATATAAAATGTGCTCAAACACTTGAGCAAGGGGAAGGCATCATGTGCGTGCGTTTGCAAACTCTGCGTGTGTCCAGACTCGTATACGCCTGCACACCTATACTTATATACGTACATATAACTGCATATGTAGGTCTGTTAGCTTTCCTGCTCCCTATCTCCCACCCGCACCGGGCGGTGTTGGGGGTCCCACAGCAGCACCCCGGCAGTTCTGGGCTCGGAGGCCGAGAGAGTGGCTCCCGGGGCCGGTGGGGAGCGGCTGCCTCGGGGAGACCTCAGGGGGAACTGGGAGGGGATGTCGGGTGCAGGGAGAGATGAGAAACTTTTTTTTTGGGGGGGGGGGGGGGGGGGTAAGCCCCCATCAGGAAGGTCCTGTCCTGGCAGCTCCGGATGGTGGGTGCCAGCCCGGCTCCCCGCAGGACAAGGCGTTGCGAAGTGCACGATCATTCTTTGCAGAGTTTTTTCCCCCCATCCCTGCTATTTGGGGGGACCCTGAGGAGAAGAGTACGGCTGGATCCAGCTCTGTAGTGGGGCAAGGGGGGGGGTTTCCTTCTCTAACACCCCCCTGCTTTTTGTTTTGTTTTGGTTTGGTTTTTTCCCCCCATCCTTGCTGGCGGTTTTTGCTGAGGGCCTGGCTTCCCCTGGGCGTCTGCAGAGCTCGGTGGCAGTGGGGAGGGCTCAGCCTGGGGAACCCGGGTAAATTCAGGCAGGCTTTTGCCGGCAGGGAGGGGAATGCTGCCTGCATCCCCCTCGGCTGAGCAGGGCTGGGGGGTCCTGACTGAGAACACTCACCCTGGGCAGTGTCCAGCTCCTGCAGGAACTTCTCACTCTTCCTTAGGTGTTGCTTTTTTATTTTCTCTCTCCCTATTTCTCCTCCACCTCCTCTTCCTCTCTTTTTCTGTTGGAGGAAAAAACCTTTTAGCATCTTCTTTTTTTTTTTTTTTTTTTGTGTGTGTGTGAAATCTTTCTGCAGCGGCCGCGAGTGCATCCCGAAAATCCCTCCAGGTTCAGGGAGAGCTGGGAAGCGCCAGCGGCTCCTCTGCAGCCAGTGGTTGCACTTGGAGGGATTTTGGGGGCTTTAGGTGTCGGAGTTTTTTTTCCTCCTCCCTTTTTTTTTTTTTCAATCTCATTTGGCAAATAATCGCCTCGATTTACTACTTTTTTTTTTTTAATCAGAGCAAATAATTGGTTCCCGAAACACACTTGAATCTGTGCAAATAACCAGGTTATCATTTACTATATATAGCCCGGCATGCCTGCTTACAGAGGCTCCGGAGCATTCATCTGACAAGTTTCCTTCTCTGTCTAATAGCACTATTAAAAAATAAAGCAAAAAAAAAAAAAAGCTGAATAATGCCAATACCGTTGGATTGCCTGGTCTGCTCCTGGTGAAGCCGGAGCTTTGCTGCTGGTTTCCCCCTTTTCATTTCCAAGAACGAGCGGGTTTTCCTGGAGTTTCCAGCGACTTCATGTCTGCTTGGGTGATACACGCTCGTATATGATCTATACCCTCTCACACCAGCATATGTACATATGCGTTGTGTGTCTCGGCTTGTGAATATGTATCTTTATGTATACATATACACACGCATCTATATACAGAGGTATACCTCCCTGTATTTTGCGTCGCACCGAATGTATTTCTTTTTTTTGGAAAAAAAAAAAAAAGCAGGAATCTCACTGATAGGGCTTTAAAAAGAGGAGAATAATACAAATTAACCTTCCATTACTGCTGCAGTCAACCATGACAGAATAGGCCAGTTGCGTGGTTGGTGACGTCTCCGTGTCCTATAGGAGCAAAGCTCGTGAGATAGCTGCTATCGCCTTGAACTCTCTTTATTTTATTGGAGTATGGCTGGTAATAAACAGTAATATTTAATTTGTCTGAGACCACAAATCGGCTTCTAGCTGGAAGGCTCCTTCGCCTTGACATTACAGTCCTAGAGAGCCTGGACTTGCTCCTTTTTTTTTTTTTTTCCCCTTCCTTCTTCATCCCCCCCCTCCCCAACCTGCAGACGGAAATAAATTCGATTTATTTGCATCGTTTTCAACTGGTCTTCAAGGTGTTTGAGAGCTAGTTTGGCATTGGAGAGGTGAGTGCTTTCCCAGGCAGCGGCCGTGCTCGGGTTCGCTCTTAACAAACTTCAGAAATTTTCACTTTTGCCTTTCTTTCCGCCGAGTGGAGGGAAGCTCGTGTTTTCTCCCGCTAGCAGCTGCGAGAAACCTTTCTCTTCGCTGCTTTCATTTATTTTTTTTTAAGATAAAGCTTCTACTTTCGGGTCAGCTGGGTTCCTCAGGGGTTGCTCCCCACCACACGTGCGGTGCGGGGCGGCCGCGCTCCTTCCCTGGCTTTCCCGCAGCACCAGCAGCAGCGCTGATCGCTTCCTTTGGTTTATTTATTTTATTTTTTTCTCCCTCCCCCTTTTTTCCCCTCGGACTTACACCTTTCAGAGCAACCCCCATGCCACGGGAAGGGCTTTGCAAGATCCTCCCGGTGCCCGCCGGCCCCGGGGCCGCCGCAGCCGCCTTCCCCGCAGGGGGAAGTACCGCCCGGTTTGCTCCGCTCGTTTGTTTGTGTTTGGAAAAGCTCCACTGCTCCTTTTTTTCCCCCTCTAAAAATAATGAAATATGGGACAAGCTTTGTTCTGTTTGTTTAAGTAGCGTTCTCTGGCTTCTTCTCTGCGGCTACAAGTGCAATTATTTTATTATTCTTATTTGCAACCGTTTACTTGTTGGCTTGTTTCTTCTCAAGTAGCTGTTTGGACTGGCGTGCACATGGAGAGGGGTTGGGAGATGCCCAACTACACCCACACGCGGACCCCCACCACCTTCCCCCCCTACCCCCATCCCCAATAGCCGCTCACCCCCAGACTTTTTGCTTCCTCACCTCAAACTTTCAGAGGGCTCCGGTGTTATCGCGCCCTGCGAGAGCTTGGGAGCACGGGTGGATTTTGCTGGAGAAAAAAAAAAAATCAAACCAACAAAAACTTCCGCGAAATGCCAAAGAAAATGAGCGAGAGACAGAAAAGAGCGAAGGATTTGGGGGGGACACAGACACACACGCACCACAGCGACGAGAAGAGGGTGGGGGCAAGAGGAGGAGGAGGGTGGGCAGAGCAGATCTAAACCATGCCATTTATTCCGAGTCTTATCAAAAATCCGCCTCGCCAATCTGGTTCTCTTCAGCCTGCAGAATGCGACAGGGAGGCTGTTTACCCTGCGCTGACCTATTCAACTTTACCCTCCAAATAATACATTAAAAAAAAAAAGGGGGGGGGGGGAGCGAGAGGCAGCAAAGGAAGATGCAGATAAACCCACATCCCTGCTCCTCGCTGACGGTTTGATTATTTGAGCACGGGAAAGGGCTCCGGGGGGCTGCGGCCCTCGGCCCTGGTGGCGGGGCTGTGGGGCAGCTGAGCTGGGCAGTGCTGCGAGGGGTGAGGAAGAGGATGGAGAAGGGCAGGGGAAGGATCCTGGATGCCTCTAGAAGTGGGGACAACGGCCACAACTCCACGCACACACCCCAGGGAAAAACTTCCCTGGGTTTCATCTCCCCCTTTTAAAAAATTTTCTTTTTTTTCCCCCAGATTATACCCATTAAGCGAGACTATTTGGGGGGGATTCCCTTCCAGCCCCCCAATAAAAGGCTTCTGTGAGCACCAGCAAATACAGAGCTGGGTTTAAATCCACACCTTTAGGCTACATTTGAGGGGGGGGGGCGGGGGTGGTGCGAGGTTAGCGGAGCCAGCGATTTTTTTTAAAGGGGTGAGGGAGAGGAGGGGAGATATTCCCAGGCGCTGAATTTTCTCTTTGGTTGGGAGAGATGGATGGAGGAGGGAGGGAGGGAGCGGGGAAGGAGGTAAGGGAGAGGGGGGAGGGTTGCTGGGGAGTTTGATGATTGTCTTTGTGCCTTGTTCTTGTTTGCCGGCCAGAAAAATA
>VZTO01024430.1:201216-212451 GCA_013400615.1 Syrrhaptes paradoxus | reverse complement strand
TTTTTTTTTTTTTTTTTCCCCCCCGACGGGGTGCTGGGTTTTCTTTTCCCCTCTCTCTTTCGTCCTCTCCCTGTTTTTTTTTACTATTTTTTAATTATTATTATTTTTAGGTGGGGAGTAGAAAGAGTGGGGTGGGGAAAACTGCATCTTCCAGATCAGGCTGAGAAAGGGGTGGGGGTAGGGCTGTGTGAGAGTGAGTCTCTCCGGAGCAGGATCCCAGCTGGTTGGGCAGTGGGTCCCGGCACTTGGCGAACGGAGCTGGACGAGCCCACGTCACCTCCGCGCTCCCCTCCGCGCCCGGCTCCGCGCAGCCACGGCGGCAGCGCCGCGAACCTGCCCGGAGGAGCGGCGGCTGCCAGCCCNAGTGGGGTGGGGAAAACTGCATCTTCCAGATCAGGCTGAGAAAGGGGTGGGGGTGGGGGCTTTATCTTGGTCTCAGGATCCTTTCTAGTGTGTCTGACAACCTGGAAGTGTTTGGAGAGAGCAAGGGAGAGAGAGAGAGAAGCAAGCAAGCAGGCTTGCATTGGATAGATTTTTTTTCTTCCAGGCTGGGTTTTCACATGCTGATCCGCAAATAAATAAATAAAAGGAAATATGCACACGAGAAGCCTGATCCCATTGTAATTTCCATTGCAAAGGGGGACAATATAGACATACATTATATAGATGGAGATGCATTGATTGCATGGAATTCAACAAGCAAGGTAACAGCTCTTCCATTGCCATGTATGTCCGTCGGTGTCTGTAGTCTGGGCGTGCGGGTGTGTGTGACCGAGGGAGAGCGAAAGTGGCTGGCTGGGGGCATTGTTAGACACAAATTGTCTTTGCCGAGGAGCTGCGAGGCCTCGGGAGACGTGGGGTGCAGGGGAAAAAGGGGGGGGGGGTGNGGGTGGGTTATTTTGTGGGCGGCTGCTTTCGTTTTTTTTTTTTTTGTGCCTCTCGCAAACCCACTTGGTGCTACTTTAGCAAGGCGAGATGCATTTTTCATACAGCCGCGGCGGCCTGGTTCTGTCAAGCTCCATTTCTTCTCAGAAGCTCTTTAAAGGGGAAAGAAAAAAAAATTAGAAGCCACGGATCACCAATTGCTCTTAGTTGTTGGGTTGTTGTTTGCCGTCACCCCCTTTCTTTTTTATTATTATTGTTTTTATATCTGCTTAATTATGTCGCGGTGCGGAGAGCATCGGGGAGGCTCGCTGGAGCCGGGCTGCCGTAGCTGGGTCCCTCTTTGTTTTAATAAACATGCTTTATTTTTTTTTTTTCCTCCTCGCCCTCCCCCCTAACTTTGCCAGCTCAAGGGGGAATAACATCTCCAAGCTGGAGGCAAAATCGGTTAAAAAAAAATAAAAAAAAGATAACCGGTACTTCCCAAGCTGCAGCAAGGAAAAAAATAAAAACACCCAACAGTCTAGGGAGAAAAAAAAAAAAAAAAAAGAGGAGGAGGGGAAGAGAAAAGCCTTAAATGGTCCCTGGAGCTGCGGCTCTGCCCCCGCGGGCTGTGCCCGGGCAGCGGCTCCCCCGGCGCCCCTCGGCCCCGCTGCCCTCCGCGCACTTTCCGCGCTCGTAGCGGTTTTGCTTCGCCCTTCGGTCACTTACTGCCGAGCTCCCGGCCGGGTTGCGGTGGGAAAAGAAGGAAGGGAGGGGGCACGGGCCGTTTCTGTGGATGAGCTTTAGCTCCAGAGGTGTGGACCTGGAGTCCCTTCGCTTTTTGTCCTTTTAAATTATATATACGTAGATGTATATATTACCCACCACTAGCAGGGAAGGTCTTTTTCTGCCCCCTCCTTTCCACTCCCAATTTTCCTCTGCATTTAAAGGAGAATTGCCTTTTTTTCCTCTTTTTTTTTTTTTTAAACGGCTTTAAATTGTTGTTGCAGGGAGAAGGAGAACTCATTTCAAAACGTTTTCATGTACTTTAAACCAATATTGCCTCCATATGGTTAGCCTTTCAGAAATGAATCTCCTTCTTTGAAATATGCAAGAGATTCTTTTGAAAACCTACTAAAACTCTAAACTCCTTAAGAACAAAAAACCTAACAGATAATTCCGTTGCTTTTATCCTTTTTAAATTATTTTTTTGCGCTTTGAAACTTTCACCGTTCCTGATAACGCCTTTAAAGCTACATCAAAATACTGCCTTTAAAACTCGCTGTGGTTACTCGCATTAGATGTAAACCGTGTATTTTTTAAGCTTGTTTTCTCCCCTGGTGCAGTTTTACTCTGAATGTTAAGGTTTAGTTCACTTCAGCCCCAATTCCACCGCTCGTTCCCCAGCTCGAGTGCGTGTTACCTTGCATAGTGTCTTGACCGGTTGATTTGTTTGCACTTTTATATTTTAATTATCTCGTCCATCCTTTGCTGTACTTGTAGCTGTCCGGGGCGGGGGGGAGAAAAGGCTTTTTTTTTTTTTTTTTTTTTTTTTTTTTTTTTTTTGTGTTTTGTTTTTTTTTTTTTTTTTTTTTTTTTTTTGCGAGGGGGGTGAGAAATAGAATTTTCTTTGAAAACGGGGTTATATAAGGGGCCTTGCGTGTCGGTGGCATTTGCCTGGTAGAAACTGGAGTGGGGTGAAAGCTCTCTCTTCCCTCGGAGGAAAGTGGGGCTTTGAGCCCCCTCGGCTGCAGGGATCCCAGGGGTTTGGGGGCGTTCAAGGCTTGAGGGTGGCTCTGACCACTCCACCTCGGACCCCCGACCTCCAGAGTCACTTGTGTGATGAGTTGGCTGGTCCACGGCCCCCCAATGCTTTGCTCCCCGTATCCTGTCAGCCAGACCTAAAATATGCTGTTTACCTTTTCCAAAAGATGCATTTAATAATACCGCCTCCCCATTCCCCTCCTTCCCTCCCTTCCCCCCCCCTCCCCCAAATCCTATCATCCCTTGCGGGCTGCGATAATAAATAAAAGTCTTTATTTCTCCCTCTCCCAAAGTTAAAGGGCCTTGTTCCCTCTCCGGGCGGCTGGAAGTGAGTTGTGGGCAGCGCGGGTTTGTCGGGCAGCCCTTGCCTAGCGCTGCGGCTTGCTCCCCATCGCATATGTGTTTGTGTGTATATATTTATATATGTTATAAAACGTCAGCATTGACTTATACGTCTCTTATCTCTGCTCTCTCCCTGATGTGTGCCTGCAGTGGGGGATTCAGCGAAGGAAGCTCGTAACATGGCGGATAGCGAGGAAGGCTTTGGGCTCCCGACCACGCCGGCTGATTCCGAGGCCAAAGAGCTCCAGGCTGAAGCCAAGCAGGACACTCAGCTGGGGGCCACCAGCAAGTCCCCCACTTCGCCCCAGGCTGCCTTCACCCAGCAGGTAAGGACCCATGCTCCTCTTTCTCTCCCCTTTACTCTTTATTTTTCCCTTTTCTCTGTGTTTTCCCCCCAATATCAGCCCAGCTTGGTGGCTGCTGCCGCTCTGGGCTGTCATGGGTCCTTTTAGGCCCCATGGGAGTAAAAAGTCTCACCTGACTGTCAGAGTCGTGGGCCTCATCCTGCTTTAGTGTTATTTGGGGTCATATTCAAGCGCTAAATGTGCGGGGAAGTGCACGTGTGAATATTGGGGTGTGTGGAGGGGCACGCACCGAAAAGCACCCAAAATACAGGAGAGAAACACTGGCTCATGCAGTAGCGGATGGAGACCCATGGGTGTCCATGCGTGGGTGTACAAACACCCATGCAAACACACATGCAGACAGCTGCGTGCACACGCAGGTATTTACCAAGCCTGTGTGTATTTGTGTAGGACATAAACACACACATATACGCACCCCTCGTACACCCGGGCGTATGTGTGATGCACCCGCATTGTGCACACACAGCTCTGCCCTCACCCATACAACAGGCCCTGAGGGCAGGACAGGGGGTGTCATGCGTGGGAACCCACAGTGGAGTGCCCATCATCATCCCCCACCCCTGGGTACCGAGACACACATGGGCTGCCCCTGGTATCCGCTGCCGCAGCTCCCGGGGGGCCTCCACGCTGCTGAGGGGAGCAGGCCGGGGTGGCAGTGGGCCTGGAGACCCCCCAGCTTCTCCTTCCCCACCTTCAGGGGGGCCTTCCCCACCATGGCCGGGCAGTGCTGGGACCGGTCTCCATCCCCTGGTGCTCAGCCCCCGCCAGCCTGGGGAAGCGGGGGTGAGGGAGGGAGAGGGGGTTTTCCACCTGGATCGCCTTGCCTTCAGTGGCTGTGGAGACCCCCCCAGAGACCCTGGGGCAGGTAAAGCCGCTATGAAGCCCCCCCCTTGACGTGGCAGCTGCCCATGAGGGTGTGGGCAGGAGGCACTCGGGGGGGCCGGGGACCAGTCGCGGCTTTGCCCTGCCCATCCTGGGGCTCAGGGCCACTGTCAGCATTTGGAAACCCACCCCCCAGGGGTTTGGCAGGGTGCTTCGGCTGCATTTTCAGTGGGGGGGAATATGTGCTGGGCTTAGGGGGGGGGGTTCCTCTGTGCTTCCCCACCCCACGGGGGAGGGATGTATTGTCCCTCTGGTGGCATCCGCGGTGCCAACCATGGGGCTTTTGGGGTGTGGGCTGGGAGGGTGAATAAAACGAGCAGGCGAGGGGGGGCAGAGATGACACCCCCACAGCGCTCCAGCCTGCCGAAGCAGACCCGGCGGGTGTAAATCACTCACGGGGGGGGTGTAAATCTCCTCCGGCCGGCTCTTGGGAGCAGCTGGGCCCAAGCACTCGGGGGGGTGCGGGCTGGAGCTGGCTCCGGGAGCTCCCTGCGCTTCTCTCCCCTCCTTGCGAGCCCCCCAGGACCCTGCCCCAGGCCCCTCCTCCCCCAGCATCCCCGGCCCGAAATCCCCTTTTCCCGGGTCTGCAAACGTACCAGTGGGTGGATTTTCCCGGGAATGTCCCCGGCTCCGCTCCTCATCTCCCGGCCTTTTCCCTCCCAGCTTCCCAGCGGCTCCCCCCACGCCGGTCCCCCATCCTCGGGGGTCCCCTGCATCGCCCGGGGCTGACGGTTTGTGCCTTCCTCCCTCGCAGGGCATGGAGGGGATCAAAGTGTTTTTGCACGAACGGGAGCTGTGGCTGAAATTCCACGAAGTGGGAACGGAGATGATCATAACAAAGGCCGGGAGGTAAGAGTCGGGGGGCCCACGTCGCCGAATCTGCCTTCATTTGTGCGCGTTTGTGGGGGGGGAAATTGCTTACGGGGGGTGGAGGGGGGCGGCACGCGTGTTCGCATAGCCGCGTGGGTGGGTTTGTGTGTCTGCGGCCGCTGCCGCATTCTCCCTGATATCAGTATGGTGGTGCCGCGTGTGTGGACCCCCACCCGTGCCTGTGTGCCACAGCCCCCGCAGAGCCCTGCCCGGCGATGCCCCGGTGGGGCCGGGTGGGCAGAGAGCCCTCTCCCCTGCGAGGATCTATTCCGAAGAAATTGTTTCTTCTGGCTTCTTTCTTAACCAGAACAGTTGGATCGTTAATCCCAATTTCAGGCCCTTTGGATGGTTTCCAGGCGAAGACGAGTTGCAACCACTTGGCTAAAAAGCTAACCTTCTTTAGAGCAGCTCGCTGGGCGATTTCGTAGTTATTAATTATTATTATTATTGTTATTATTAATATTTTTAATTAAAGGAGCAGCTTTATCTTTTTTGTTTTGTTTTGGTTGGTTTTTATTTTTTTTTTTTTTTGCAATGCCTTGCGCTGTTTGCAGACGTCTCTTATTTATTTATGCACACACCGGGGGGAATAGAGCCAGAACACCCACGCCCACCCCATTTAAAAAGTATATGTGGTCTTCAGCTACTGTTTATATACTGATAACAAAGCTGTTTAGATGCATAGATAGATGTGTCCGCAAATAAATAGCATGCGGATCTAACCGCGTCCAGATATACATTTCTATATGTGTGTGTTTGCGTGGGTGTGTGGAAAAATATACAGCCTTGCAAACCCAACTTTATTGGGACTGTGCGTAATCGATTCCATCACCGGCTCAGTAAATCCGATCCATAGATATTTATATATGTACGCGGGTGGGTTTGAGTGCGTTTGAGGCGATTTAACATTATCCTTAATGTGTTGGAGGACTGTTTAATTGAAGAGTGTCTAAGCCAGCGAGACCAGTAAAATAGTCTCTCCAGTTCTGTCAGCAAACTGGGGGCACCCCGAGAGAGTTTTTCCTTGTTGTGATGATTTTATATTAAAATCCCCGGAGGAAGGGGAAAAAAAAACCCCAAACCTCCACGCATAGAAATAGTAGGAACTTTAGATTGTGAGGGCATAATAAACAACGCGGAGTCAAACTTTCATTTTGCTCTGTCATTTGGCATTTGTTGTGGTCTTCCAAAATTTGCCTGAAGAGGGAGAAAAAAAAAATAAAGAGCTGGCTGTATAAAGTTTTAGTGAATAGATCTCGGCTTGCTTTCCTCTTGAACCTCGCTGCTGCTGGAAAAAAAAAAATCGGTTTTAAGGAAGGGTCTGGTGTCCGAGGGGACGGGGGACAGAGAAAAGTGGGGGAGGATGCTGGTGGGCCGGGGCCCTGCCGACCCTCGCAGCCCGATGCCGGGACAGGGGCTGGGTGCTGGCCCCCCCGGGGCTGGGAGAGTGGAGGGACCTCCCGAAAAACCCGAGTTCACAGGAAAAAAAAAAAAAAAAAAAAGAAAAAAGCAGTGCACGGAGGGAGACATAAACCACCTTGCAGAAATTTCAAACAAATATCGCAGTGGACAGAAATCTCATCTGGAGAGCAATAAAATAGACATTTAGAGTGCAGGGGCTTTAGGGGAGATACGGGATAGGTTTCCTTATTTATATAATTCTGCATGTTTATTGTTGGAGAAGTCCATCTTCTTACTGGTCAGGTGTTTTCGATGGAGTTAACGATCATTCTTCAGGTGGAATTTGGTTTCTTCTCCACGTTTTAAGTTAAAGATAAATCCCCGCTTTCTTCGTTGGTAGCTTCCCCCCTTCCAGGTTTTTACAACTGAATTAAAACCCAGCCCAGATGCCCTATCGCAGAGATAAGAGCCCGAGCCTTGGAGCAGAGCGCAGTATTTTTAGAGGTGTGGGGTTTTTGTTTATGCGTATTTTAAGTCCAGGGCTACATTTTCATCTGCTTTATTTTTAAATATTTGGAAAGCTCCGAACTAAAATAACATTAGTGTTTTAAGTCCCTGCCTTGCAGTAATGGAAAATATTTCGAAAAGCCCCTGTCTTCAGTGTGTATCCGAGGGTTTCCAAGTATTTGTCAGGTGTGTTCGCTGATGTCTCTGTAGGGCTGCACACAGAGCTGCTGTCACACCTGAGCGCGTTTAGTTTTTTTTTTTTAATATCTGCACATAGAACCGTTAATACACATTGGGGTAGTTGAAATATATGTATTTTAAATAGATACATTTGTAGAAACGTATTTTTTTTACTTTTTTTTTTTTTTTGGCAAATCTCCCCTCCTTTTCCAGCGGTTTATGTCTAGAGGGAAGCAACTCGCTTCCAAAAGTTCTCACGACCAGATTTGCTCAAAGAAGGGAGAGTCGGAATCTTGGCGAAGCAAATAATTAATAAAAATACGAATAGCCGAACAGGCACATGAGTAGATGAATAAATAACCCCGCCAGCCTCATAATGACGATTCTTCCTTGATAAATCTCCTGTTTCGCCTCAGCTGGGACACGGGGCGGTACCCGAATACCTCCCCCACCCCAGGGAAGGGTGCACCCCTCCACTGCCCGAGCCTTTCGGGATGGTCCAGCTGAGAATTTGGCGTTGCCCTTTTGTTAAATGATCCCACCCCCGTCTCCTCCTCACAAAACCATGTACGAAACCACCTTGGAAAACTTTCCCTGAGTTGCTTTTATACTTATGTACTTTTTTTTTCCTTTTTTTTTTTTTTTTTTCAATAGGCGTATGTTCCCCAGTTACAAAGTGAAGGTCACTGGACTTAATCCAAAAACGAAGTACATACTGTTGATGGATATTGTACCAGCGGATGACCACAGATACAAATTTGCAGATAATAAATGGTATGCACGCGTGGGGAAAAGGGGAGGGAAAAGATCTCTGGGTCGGGCTCTCTGGGCTGGCCAAACCTGGGCAGCACAGGTTGGAAGATTCCCTTGAATCAGCCCTTCATCCTCCTTTTTTTCCCCTGCAAAGGAGAGATGTTGGGCTGCAGGGGCTTCACCTGAGCTTCTCGGGATGCTCACACAGTCCTTAGGAGAGAAATGCTTCAAAGAAAAAAAAAAGGGGGGGAGAAAAATTCTCTCACAGTGAGCTAATGATAACTGTAATCCTGTTTGACGCTGAGATTATTGGCTATTGTGGAGCAAATAGTTTACTTACATTAAGGAAGGGAACATCTCCGGGCGGGAAAATTTTTAAGGATGGGGACATGGTCTGTCCTTTGCTCCTGGCTTGGGTCCGGTAATTGGGGGGAAGGATGGGGTTAAACAGAGAAACAGCGAGAGCGATCTCCGCCGGGGAAGGTGCCAAAGATCTCCACTAATTCCCCCAGCAGTGTTTGTAAAAATGCCTTTTCTCCCCACGCACGGCGTGGCCGTGTTGCCTCCCGCCTGCGGGGACACCTGAGTGGGGGGGACCCCACGGGAGGGGTGATGGGGGGAGCAGGAACCCAAGGGAGGTGTCCCCCCGGCTGGAGCTCAGTGCCTGTGTTCCCACGCAGGTCCGTGACGGGGAAGGCAGAGCCGGCCATGCCCGGGCGGCTCTACGTTCACCCCGATTCCCCGGCCACTGGTGCCCACTGGATGAGGCAACTGGTTTCCTTCCAGAAGCTCAAGCTCACCAACAACCACCTCGATCCCTTCGGACATGTAAGTACCACGGGTGGGAGACAGGCACTGAGGATGTCGGGGGTCCCACGCGTGCTCAGAGACCCCACAGCGTGTTCCTCACCCACGTGTGGCCTCCCAGCACCACCAAGGTCCCGGCAATGTCACCCATCCCCAAATCCGTTGTAGTGGTGCTGTTATTTTCTTCCTTGAGAGGGTGGGATGAATCTCAGTGAAGGACCCCCCTAAAAAATGGAAGCATAAACCTTAAAAATGGGCTATTTCGCAGAACTGCATAAGTTACAGACCCCCGGGGTCTTGAGTCCACGAGTGGGTGAAACACCCCCGGTTTAATTGAGTATTTTGCTACCTGGCTTTAACCTCGCAGAGAGTCTTGGAGCGTTAAAATCTGCTCGTTGTCTCCGGGAATTTGCTAACGGGTAAAATCAATCAGGCAGAATTATTCGAGGAATAGGACCTAAAGGCATGTGGATCCCTCTATCAAAAAAAACCCCAAACCAACAAAAACCCCAAAAAACAAACAAACCCCAAAACCAAAAAATAATTGAAGATATTAAAAATTTTAAAATCCCACTAGAGTTTCTTGGACATAAAAAGGGCTTTGCTGGACTCGTGGGGCCGTGAAAGCTTGTGTGAATTCTGCAGCCAGGAACAGCCCTCCTTCGAAGGTCTCCAAAGATGTGTGTTCCTCTGAGCAAATATATATGTGCATGTATGAATAATATATATATCTATAAAAAATATATATATAATTACTCAAGCGCATATGCGAATCCAGATCCCGCCATCCCTTTCCAAGAGCGTGTTTTTCTCCAGTCTCATTTCAACACTTCAGTTTCGGGTTTTTTTTCCAAGTTTTTTTTTTTTTTTCTTTTTAATGATAAATCTTATGCTATTAAATCCCTGCCCACGTGGTCACCAAGAAACAGGGGCGGGGGCTGCAGGGCAGAGCCCCCAGCCCACCTCAACGCTGACCCTCTTTTTACGATCCCTCCTTTCCCCTTCCAGTGGATTTCTTTTTTATTTTTTATAATTTGTATTTTATTTTAATTTTGCCTTAAACTGGAGACAAAGGAGTTTGCAAGCGCTGCTTTCCAGGGATCAGGACCTTCCTCACTCCCCCTGGGAATAAGGAGGGGACAGCGGGGTCTTCGCAGCCGTCAGAACCTCTCCCAGCCCCCGGGGTGGTTTTGGGGAGCAGTCCCGGGGGGAACGGGGGGGATCCGGGGCCAAGCATCCCCCGCTGCGAGCAGGCGGCTGTGGGGAAAGGTCCCTCTAAACAGACCGAAGGCGGGGAAGGGGGACAATAAGGGACTTCAGAGGAGGAGCTGCACCAGGAGTCTCTCAATTAGAGTCGCTGTAATGAAATTAAAACCCATTAGATCGTTCACCGTTGATGTCTCCGACTTTCCTGGATGTCAAAGCAATTTGCTTAAACCCCCGGGACGGGGGAGGCGGCGGCGGGGCGCGCTGCGTCTCGCTGNGGGTCCGGCGGTCATTATCGGGACCCTGGGGCCCCCCGCCGCCCCCCCCCCCCCTCCCCGCCTGCCACCTTCCCCCGAGATTAACCCGGTACCGAGCAGCCACCGCTTTTTATCTTGGACACAGCGCGTCCCCCCCACCCCCGCCACCCTCCTTTCCCATCCTCTGCGGGTGCCTGGCGGGGGGGTCACACTAAATTCCTCCAATTCCCCGCTTCCATCCTCCCTTCTTGCCAGTTTGCCCTCCTGGGGGAGGGGGTTGAGATGCCCGGTCCGTCGTGGGGGTGAGCTGGGAGGTTTGAAGGGGCTGTGAGGGACCTGGAATGGAGGAGACACCCCCCCCAGCAGCAGATTCAGGATGCCAACAAGCGTTGGGGAGCAGGTCCAGCCCACCTCGGTGGTTGTGGGGGGACACACAGCAGCACAGTCCAGGGTTGTCGTGGGGGTGGTGGGGGGCCACTTTTTGCAGCATCACACCCCTGATGGGCTCCTTGGTTGGGGGAGTGGGGGCTTGTTGGGTGCCCTCCAACACCTAAATCAGCCCTTCTGGGGAGCCCTGAAGAGGGCAAACGTTTTGGGGGAGGGGATGCGAGCACCTGCGGGGCCATCTCCTCTTCCTCCTGTCCCCATTCCCCGGCAGCGGGGGTGTGCCGCGCTGTGTCCCCTCCATTCCCACGGGATGTCCTCTCCTTCTCCCCTTGCCCAGATCATCCTCAACTCCATGCACAAGTACCAGCCTCGGCTCCACATCGTCAAAGCGGACGAGAACAACGGCTTCGGCTCCAAGAACACCGCCTTTTGCACCCACGTCTTCCCGGAGACCGCCTTCATCGCTGTCACCTCCTACCAGAACCACAAGGTGAGGGGCTGGGCCGACCCGAACCCCTAAACCACGGCCCCTTTGCCCTCTCCTTCCACTGCTCCTCCCGAGGGCCTCGGCTCCCTGCTCCCCTTCTTCTCCTTCCCCCCATCTTTTTTTCCTTTCCCCCCTTCTTTTCTTCCTCTCCTTCCTCTTTTTT
>VZTO01024430.1:168150-201067 GCA_013400615.1 Syrrhaptes paradoxus | reverse complement strand
TTTTCCTTTCCCCCTTCCTCTTTTTTCCTTTCCCCCTTCCTCTTTTTTCCTTTCCCCCTTCCTCTTTTTTCCTTTCCCCCTTATTTTCTTCCTCTCCTTCCTCTTTTCCTTTCCCCCTTCTTCTCCTTTTTCCTTTCCCCCTCCTTCTTCTTTTATTCTCCTCCTTTATTTCTCCTTCTTTCCCCCTCTCCTTTCCCTCTCCCCTCCCCACACACCCATCCCATCCCCTCTGTTATTCCTGGCGACACAGCCAAAGCTCCTAAAGACGGGTTTTAGGACGAGCCGAGGAGGAATTAGCTCAACAGGATGGTTTGCTCAGAGAGGAGACGACCAACCGAGGAAGTTGCCTTTATCTTTCCCTCCCCAGCCCCCCCAGCTCGGTCAAAGCTCGGTAATCTGCAGGCGGGAGCCCTGCGCTCCCCGCCGCGGCCGAGCGCTGATAACCCGGGTAGAACCCGGCTATACCCGGGCTGGCCGCGCTCCGGCCCTTTGTTCGGGGAAGGGCTCCTGCCCGGGGCGGGGGGGAGGTCGGCGGGGGGCTGCGGGCTTGGCAGCGAGGAGGCCCTGGAAGGAAAGGGAGGTTCTGCTCCTGGAATCAGCTCCAGTAGAACAAACACACATTATTATAGATCAAATCAGGTTTTTTTGGAGTGTGTGGGTTCCCTCTGTCCCACCACGGGGCTACTGACCCCCTCTCCTTCCCCTCCTCAGCTTGAGGGCTTCCCCACACAGCAAGGAGGAGGAGGAGGAAGGTGCAGGGCTGGGATAGTTCTCATAAGACGTATTTAGCGATGTCTTTCACCCTCTGCCCCTCTCCTCTGTACACAGACCCGCCAAAAAAAACCCCTCTCTAGGGCAGAGCCCTCTGAAAAGCCAGTTTTCCTTCAGGAAAAAAGCAAATTCCTCCCCCAGTTGCATAGAAAGCAATTACTACAAGGTTTCACTTGTACTTACAGGCAGGTAGGATGGCTCCTTTGCACTTGCCAGAGTGAAATCATTGTTTTTAAAATAGAGAAAGGCCATTTAACACCCCAGATAAATCCTGGATGCTTTCCTGAAGATATAAGTAGGAAGCTCCTAAACCTGTATGAAATGCTTGCGCTTCCTCCGTCCATCAGTTGGCAAGGGAGATGCAGAGAGCAGAGGTAGGCTGGAGAAGAAAGAGTGTTTCACCGTAACTAGGGAGAAAAGAAAATACTTCCCTGCCCTTTAAAATAGGAGCTGTTGGCACGACCAGGACAAGCAAACTGAATCCAAATTGAGTCCTGGCCAAATTATGCCTTAAATTATAACTCCACTGTGGATGCTATAAAATCAAGTTTAACTTCTGCTTGATGGATTCGGAGAAAGAATATAATATTAATAGAACTGGGAGTTAATAAAACAGGACACACTGCTCGCTTTAAAGGCATTTCCCTATGAGAAAACAGACCCGAATTTAACTGCTTTCCTTTGAAGCCAAATAGGACTCTTTTATAGAAAAAGAAATTATCATGCAAATAAACCAAAAAGCAAAGCAGAAACATGTAAGTACAGTAGTTTGGGAAAACTGCCATATCAGGAGGAGCAGGAATATTTGATTGTAAATCAGCAACATCTGGTTGATAAGAAATGACATCTGTGTATCCGTCTCTGTCAAAACATACGCACTGACAAACGCATGAATCCCTACAGACACACATGCGCCCGCATCCCAGCAGACACATGCACACTCACGCAGACACCACTACATATTTTACACACACCCCCCTACACATTTTACATACATCCCTCCCCACCCCCCAACACACGCATTCCTCCCCTTGTTGCACTGAATCGTTGGGGGAACGAATAACGAGTCGCTGTAGCCCCAAGATAAAGACCCAACTGAGAAAGATAGAGCCATAAAAATAAACCGGGGAATGATCTACCCTAAATGGCATCTCCCTCCAGGGAAGGGAATAAAATTTGTAGCTTGCCCCAGTGCAGATGGAGAATAATACCGGGGCTGTGGTGGCGGCACGCAGCTGATGCTGTTGCAGATGCTGGCTGTGCGTGAGGGGTAACATCCTTGAGCTGAGCTGAGTGGCAAGTAGGGTCTTTTCCACAGGCAGAAATCCCAGTTCGGCTTTCACAGCTGAGATGTTGCTTAGCAAAATATATTTTCGTGTTGTAATGCAGACTGCATTTCCCATTGCTGTAAATGATCGCAGTCCCACTGGTCTGTGTCTGTCTGCATCAAGCTCCCCAAGGAGGGTCTGCCCGTCCATCCTCACATCTCTTAGCCAGTATGTTACCTATTTTTTTCCCCATTTACAACCATCTCTCTCTCACTTCCACCCATCACCTGTAGCACATCCTTCATACAAACTTCCCTATCACACACCATTTGTATACACCAACATATTTTACACACAGTTTTTACACACCTATTGATTTTACATACATATATATATAGACACAAACAAATTTATATGTGCGTGTGTTTGAGGTTTCAAGAGCAGTGTTATAGATGAATTATATCACAGTATTAATTGTATGATTCGCCCTTAAATGCATCTGAGTCTCTGCTTCCACAGCTTACAGAAATACCTGCCCGATTTCAGATCCGTCAATTTATTTCAAGAGCACAGCTGCAATCCCAATGTAGGGTTTGTGCTTATTTCCCCTGATATTTTAGACAGCCTGAAAAGATATTTAGGCACACTGGGATCTCCCCCTCCCTAGCCTTACTCCCCAAAAGGAGGCTTAAGTCATGAAGAAAGTTTTGGTAATGTTTTCAGTGAGGTTGTCAGCAGCTTGGTCAACCACCTCCCCCCTCTCTCTGCAACCTTGAAAAAATACCCCAGAAATATTGAGGTGTTAAAATAGGTCACATGCACATTTCATTTCCTTGCCATTTACACAATGGGTGCTTGCAATCAGGTTGATTCCCAAATATTAACTTCCCCTGCAGTTAAGTACCATTTTGCTGTAGCTTAAATCATTGTGTTACTAGCTCGTATTTATTAGGTACTAGCTCTCTGCTTAGGACCAGGAAATGAACCCTAATAGACAGAAATAATTAAGGTTCTGCCCTCATGAGGGTTCTTTCAAAAGCAAGAATTCACAACAATTATTCTCATTAATTTTTACAACCTACTTTCCCCGTTAGCTGGACTTGGGCTTTATATTGGTTTTCCCCCCTTAGGATATCCGGTTTTATGCTGATTTTCTTTTTTCCCCCTAAGTTATTTAACATTCTTGTAGCCCAAATTCTTTTTTAAGGAAACTATCCCTAGCTGGGATGCTATAGGCACCCAGAAATGTTATGTGCACCACAGCAATGCAGAGAACCAGGGAAGGGCTTGGCTGAAGAGGGATCTGATGCATTTGGATGGGCGTAGAGAAACATGCTGGTGGGTTTTCTAAATATATAGTTTCATCCCACCCCTGGAAAGACCCCAGTACTAAAAGAGTGCTGTTAAGTTGGTCAAGTCAACTGGTGCTCCATCTTGTCAAATTTTGGACAACTGCCTGTGCTGCTCTCCTGCAAGCACGTGGCCTTTTGCCGCTCCATGGAGGCATCTCATAGCATTGTGTAGCTGCTGGAGGCATCCAGGTCCGTGGACTTGGGATGTTTTGCCCTGAGAGCTCAGTTCTCCTTGGCTTTGGTTGCATGTAGCCATCTCTATTACTTCAGTAGAGACCATCAGCTTGGTGGCTCGGTTGACATCCCACGGAGTGCCTCTGTGAAGAGACCGGACCCCAACCAGTCCCCCACATCAGCCCTGCACTGCTGTGTCCCCCAAGCTCTCTTTGTCCAGCCGTAGAGATCTTTCCACCTCCATGGCAAGAAAGGGCAGCCTCTTTCCTTACTCAGGGCAGGCTCCTCTCCAAGGAAGGGGGTCCCTAGGGTTAAGTGAGGTGAGACCATGTATCTTCTCTCCATGGCCAGGACTGGTGGCCCCTGTGCAGCCTTCGGTCACTCGGGGGCCGTGGTGAGCTCTTCTCCTCTTGCTGACCCTCGCTGTGGCTCCTCAGATCTCTATTCTCCAACGTTTTGTCCCGTTCCAGGCTTTGGTGGGCAAATGCTTCCTTCAAGAGGTCTTGTGTCCTTCTCAACCTGTGTCTGAAGCAGCCCTGTCTCCCTCTGCCCCTTTGTCCTCAGTCTTGTCTCTGGCAGTTCTGGACAGGGTCCTCAGCCAGCCCTGAGCCCCCCATCCCTTTCGGTCCTTGATCCAGGCCCCTCCCCAAGCCCTGCAAAGACACTCTATCTCCCTCCAGCCTCACTCCCACCTCCTGCCCCACCTCCTTCCCCCTGACCCAGCACTGTGCGAGGTCTGTCTCTTCTCATCCTCTGTTCTTGTCTACCGGTTCAGCCAACAGTCTCCTCAATGAGTCCCTCTGTCTTGTACCAGCACCTCCAACCAGCCCCTGGCTCTCAGTCCCTCCCGTTTCCTTCACTGGCTTCTGGGTTCAGTATCTCCCCCCCTGCCAGCAGCCCCCCCTTCCCCTGCCCTTTACCTTGGGCTCCGAGTCCCCGCTCCCCATCCAGCTCCTCTTGTTGGCTTGGCCAGATGGACACAGTCTCAGCAGGCACCTTGTCTTCATCTGTTTCTCTCCTTCCCGCTGCTCTGGTTTGGCTTCCTCCTCCCCGCTGACTTGGTTTCCACCTGGGCTACGTGAGAGTGCAAAAGAAAAAGGCTCTGTGCTTTCCAGCCTGAAGCCCAGCCTCCCCGTTGCTCCCAGCTGCGGCGGTGGCTGGGATGGTCCTGGCACATCTCTGCCATGCTGAGGAGGACCATGGTCACCTGCAGGGCAGGGACAGTACATATCCCCACAGCTTGGGGAGGTACATGTGTGCTCAGCAAGAGGGGATCACCTCAACCTCTGCATTGCTAAATAGGGTGGCTGGAGTGGTGATTTTTTTTTTTTTTTCCTTGCTCAGGCTTTTAACTTGTCCAGATAGGGCAGATGTCCACAAAAAGAGAGCTCAGAAATTAAGGATCCTCCTTTGCAGAATGTAAAGCCCCTTTTCCAGAATGCCCAGCCTTTAACACAGTTTAAGAAAAGCCTCCAGAAGAGCCCAAGAGGGGCAGGGTGATGTGTTTTCTCCTAGCTGAAGTGCTAAAAAAAAAAATAAAAAAAATGGGACTGTTTTGGTTGATAGTAAAATAAGTAAATAAAAAGGAGCTGAGGGCATATATCTGGTGTGGAACGTTTCAGAGCTAAAAAAGTTTCTTCAAGTTAGAAACAACTGAGAAAAACCTTATTGTGGCAAGCGCTTGACAAAAAGTAGCACTAAGTGATAGCTTTGACCCTGGCCATAACAATATTCATGAGCCTGCAGACACACATACCCATATAAATACATGGCTGTGCAAAAAAAAAAAACAAACCAAACCCAAAACCATATTCCCCTGACTTAACTAGATGCAAAGCTAAATTTTATCATGCTGGAGCTAAAGATGCCGTTGGACATGTCTCAGCAGAAATGCTTTGTGGTCCGTTAGCCCAGAGAAAGGAGTACAGAGGAGCGGCGCTGAGATTTCATTGGGAACTGTCGCTTCCCGTTAAAGTGAAGATGAACCCATAGGTCAGACAAGCTCTGAAAAGTGTAGATCTGGAAGGCTTCACCCCGGAAAGCTCTCATCTCAAAAGGGTCTGCAGCAGCTTTAGAAATCAGTGGTCAGAAGCGAACTTTGCCATTGGTTCCCTTTGGTAACAAATATATAAACAAAGCCCTACAGTTTTATTGAATCTGTGCTGTGTAATTTAGCCCAGGGCGTTCTGTCTTAATGACCTTGCAGGACATTGTATTTTTTTGTTGTTTTGTTTTTATTTTTCATGATGTAATTGTCATTTGACTTTCTGACAGCTTTTTCTTTCCCCCTCCAACGACTTACAGTCAACTAAACAGAGTTTCGCTATGGCAAAGTTGATCCAGAAGAAGGTTATTTCCACCCGTTCATTTGCTTTTCCACCTCTGAAATAGTTTGTAAGTCAGCCAAAAACCGGCCAAACAAAATATCTTCCACAGGCTGTTTTCTAAAGCAGGGATTCACCAGCTTTTTCTCTGTTTTCTATTTTGTTGTGTATGGTTTTGTTAAATCTGGCTTAGTGCTAGGGCTGATGCCATGAGTTACCATCTAGGGAAACTTTGCTCTGACAGCTCCTGCTGAAATCCATCACCAAAGAGCTGAGACCTCATTTAAAACCTTCTGTAGTCCCTGGTCTCGAGATGCCTTCCATCTAGCAGATCTCTAATTTTGAGGAGGCTGAAGTCAGCCATGCTTCACGTGGGGCATGCTTAAGTGTGCGTTAATACTGTTGCTTGCAAGAGTCTTCCTGATGATGGTTAGGGGACTTCTCTACTCATAAAGAAACTTATTTGCAAGATCAAGGTCCCATATGATATTTTGTCTGGCATTTTGCGGGTGGATTAAAGTCTTGATTCATCAAACAGAGCATTCATCTGAGGTTCTTAAATTAGGGGCTAGCATGCTGATGGCTCCTTCGCTGGTGAATGGGGAGCGTTGGGGACCTGTGAAGGCAAAACTACCCAGCCCAGAGCCCCAGTGCCCTCTGGCAGTCCCCATCTCCCTCCATTGATTCCAGCAGGAACACCGAGAGACGAGGTTCCCGGTGCAGGCGCCTTGGTTAAAATGCCTACGGTTAGGTTGGGATGAATCTGGCCCTTTGTACATTTGTGTGCTGGTGCCAATCCTGTAAATCCTCGCTCAGTGAAGGACTTCACTTATGCGAGCAAATATTGCCATTGGGTTCGGCGAGTGAGGACAACTTGTACATTTAGCGTGCTTCAGAACGCAAACTGCATAGAAACATTCGAAAAGTTGAATAATGTCTATTATTCATTATAGAAACACCACCACCTCTCCGGTGGAAATGGATAGGGAGTTTCTTTGCAAAATACAAAGCTAGTTGTTTAATTATTCAGAGCTTTCAATTATAAAATATGTTGCTGTTTTGCTGCTAGAGATTGGCTGAAATGGTAAATTGGACCAAATAGATTGTTCACCCTTTGAAATCTGAAATGCGTGACAAAAAAAAAAAAGCAATGCCTTGTTTATGTACTAAATTAGGTCCTGATTTAATGGGAACACCCATGGGGACAAGTGTAGGGGTAATGGGGTCTCTGTGTGAGAATTGGGGCTGAATTAGGCAAAAATGGTAAATAAACAAGTGGCCTTTGGAAAAAAATATGCTGTAAAATGAGAAAATAGCAAAATAATTTGGTTGTGCAGACACCTGGCGGGGTTTGCTATTGACACTAGCCGAGCCAGATTTTTCTCTTTGAATTTTGGCAAAGAGGTGGGTCCAGTTGTGCGTGCTTGACTTGGTGAACATGAACCTCTCTCTGTTCTCTCACCATTAATCTCGAGCTCTTTCCTTCCCGTTGGCTGATTTTCAATAGGAAGGAAGGACGGTGTTTCCATAAAGCGCGGTGAGCGCGTGAAGTTCCTCCAACAGCAAACACAGGGTTGTCTCCCTTCCTGGGCAAGTGCAAGCGGTTCTCCCGGCTCCTGGCTTAGAGCTTGGGCTGCCAGGCAGTGACAGAGAAAGAGAAGAAGGGGAACCGCTGCCTCTTCTGCTTGAATATTAAAAATAAGCTGCAGGGTGGTACAGAGCTTTGCACAAAGACTGATCCTCTCCTCCTTCTCCAAGGCTGGGGTTCCCTGATTGTAAACTCCAGCTGTGTGCTGTGGATGGATTTATTTAATATAGGAGTGGGTTGATGGTTGTGTTTCTGCCAAACGAGCCAGAGCTCATGCTGCCTTTGCTTTGCCATGCCACAGAGGAGCAGCTGGTGTGAGGTTGGCACTCATTGCAGTTAGGTCATACCTGAGCCAGACTCAGTCCTGGTCTGCAAAGACACCAAAGCATTTGCATCAAATTTGGCACGTCAGAGTGAGTTTGTACAAGATCAGCAGGGCATTTCAGGGTGTTGCTGGTCCACAGCTAATGTTTGCTGAAATGACAACCCCTGGCTTGAGAAAACCTACTCACTGAAGTCCTCAGGAGAGGATTGCACCTCTCTGAGCAACACGGTTGCTTTGGATAATACTTTCTGTACTGCAGACGCTTTAAATGCTTAACTTAGGTGTTGTAAGATGACAAAAGTTAGAAGTCTGAGCAGCATTCATCCCAGCAAACTTTAGATGATGAAGTTAGTCAGCTAGGAGAGCAAACTGGTCCCTCTTAATTCCTTCTAGGATTAATAGGGAGACAAATATTCCTCCAGGGCATGCTGACTAGAGGTGGAGTTGCCCTCCAGGTGCCTTAGGTAGTTAGTCCATGCAGTGCTTACAGGTGCTGGGCTGATTAATGAAGGATATAAAATGCAGAGCACCCGGAATACATTTAACTGGTCAGAAATACAGAAAGGGTGAGCCTTCCTGGTCAGAGGGAGAGGATGTAGGGTCTGAGAGGTAAGGTTTTGGTTATGGCTGCATATTGATGAGAAAATACCTGTTGGGGTCAGTGGGATTTGTTCAGGCAATATGACTTCCATCCCTGGTCCTCTGGTCAGTGCAGCCCTTTCTGTCCTGAGAGCAAAAAGAAAATATGTAATTCTAAGAAAGCAGATTTTCTCCAGAGAGGAATCTGTATGTGTGTGTGCAGTCCCACGAGTTCATTATGGAACAAGCCTAGGTGAAGTGAGAGGTTGTTGACAGGAGATATTTTTCCAGTGGAGAGATCTAGAGGAAAGCCCACCTGGAGTGGTCAATGTCTGAGCTGAAGGATGACTGGAGTTCTCAAAAGCTGTATTTTCCCCCCTATCCCTGTTGGGTCGGGTTTAATAACCCACATCCCCTCTCTCCCAGGCTGTGCCTTGGACTTGCGATGAACCCGTTGCATTTCCTCCCTTTCAGATTACCCAGTTAAAGATTGAGAACAACCCCTTTGCGAAAGGTTTCCGCGGCAGCGACGACATGGAGCTCCACAGGATGTCCAGGATGCAGAGGTAATGTGTGCGTGCCTCCATTATGGGGACTCACTCAGGACCATGAGAGACACCTGGGCTTTGCTTTACATGTCTCTTGTGGCTTAAGATAAGCCAGGATTTATCAGTAGTCTCTTCTCTGGCACTTGCTTGTGTATTTTATGTCAAGCTGTTGAAATATCATCAGGACACAGGACCAAAATCTAGGATTTCCCACTCCGAGGTGAATGCCTTAACTGCTGGGTTACAGGGGCAGGATCTCCCTTGTGGGTTGTCCTCTTGGCCTCAGGGACTTTGTATTTCTTTCTGACATGTCCCCATCCAGAACAACCTCTAGCTTGGTGCTCAACAGATGTTTCTGTGGCTGCATGTGGGCTTAAACCTGTTTAAGGCAACAAGAGGCTTGGACTAGCTCTGAAAAGCTCTGATCATTGGGCTACTGTAGAAGAGCGGTTGGGTATTTCTTTTTTCCCCAGGTGGTAGTACTTTAAAGACAAAGCTCACAGCCTTGCTCCAGGAACAGGTTTATTAAGGATGGTCTAGATGCCCCTGGAGATCTCGGTGTGGAGACTTGTGTTGTGCTGGTTTCTGGCTTTTGGAGGGTTGTTGGCAGGAGAGGAGTGTTTGCCTGGTCAGTTCTGGATGGGCAGAGCAGGAGCGTAGATGTGGTGGTTTCAGGTTGAAGAAGGAAGGTATTAGAAAAGGTTGGGATCGCCAGGGCCAGGTGGCTGAAGAGGTCTTTTTGAATCTCAGTTTTGGATGTAAGTACTTAAGCTGAAAAATCCTGTTTGAAAATTCCTGTTTAAAGTCCTTTTCTAAATGTCAGGTCCTGCCGGTAATTAACTTCATGCCTTTCACTTCACTTGGAATTTTGTCTATGCGTCAAGTTGCTTCCTGGTGCAAATGTTTTGCAGGAACGGTGCCATGCCCATGATTATACCTAAGACGATGTAGATGCTCAATATAGCATTTTCCGTCCAGGAGGACAGGAATGACTCAGATCCCTTATTCTCCAGGACCAGCAGGGCTGGCTCTCAGTGGAGGGCTATAGGGACCAGTGTTGTGACCTTCTGCTGGGAGGGCTGAGCACGGTTCTCCATTGCCATGCAAATCGCACGGGCTGTCAACAAATAATGCCTGTAATCCTGCAAACGCTCACACCCATAATCCAACTTGGATGGGCCAATGTACTCTTGTGTACAAACATTTTCAGGCTCAGACCTAGAAAAGCCAATAAATATATATATTAAAAAATATAAATATATATGTATAACACTTTTCTCAATCTAAATCATCTCTCTGGTCTTCTGAATGTGTCCTGTGTTCCCTGCCTGCCTGCCCTTTCCAATGACAGCACAGATCCTGGCATAAAATGTCAATATTTATTTATTTATGGGTGCACTACCACTTGAAATAGCTTTCCCCCGCTTCTCCCTCCTGTGCCAGCCTCCCAACCTCTACTGGAACTTGAGTAACAATGTCCCCCCCACATTTTTTTGCTGCTAAACTACCCTTTCATTACAGTCGATGGAAAGATTTGAAGGTTTACATTCATCGCGGGTTTTTTTGGAGCGGGAGGGAGGAGGTAAAACAGTTGAGGACTATTAGAAGGGCTTCGTGCCATATGAAGAGCATGGCATCTAGCCATGCTGAGCTTGTGCTAAAAATTGCTTGGCATTTTTATGCAGGCCTGCGGTCATAGTTGATGATACAGTGAACAGAAACCCTTGGAATATAGAAATACACGCACTCAGACCTGGTAGGGTTGAAAGGGTTAAAATCCACAGCGTTGACTTTACAGGATAATTTCTGATGCTCACTTCCTTCATAACTTATCCTCTGGACCGATAGCATAGAAATGCCTGTGTACCTTTACAAAAATGTCATTTTTTTTTAAGGGAGAGAAGGATAAGATTATTATAGTAAAATAAAGACCCATTCAAGGTTGAAAATATCAGACAAATATGCTCCCACCTTTGTGGGTTTTATAATTTTGTATATATTCAGATATATATATATATATAAAATATACAAAAACATATATAAAATAAATTATATATATAAAAATTAAATTGCATATCTAAGATAAAGAACCATTCAGGATTGAGTATGTTAGAGTAGCATGAGTTACCTTTGTGGTTTTGCATAGGTTTAACATATAAATATATATTAAAATATCATTAAATGTATAAAAAATATATTTTAATATATAAATATATGTGTGTGTGCATATGTAGGAAAATTGTTTCCCAGTGATGGACCCACTCCCTAGCTGGCAGGTATAGGTAAATCTGTCTTGGCTTTAGGGGGTGATGTCTGTTTATTCCCTTGGAGAATATAGTGGATGTATTTTTAGTGCTATTCCTTCATTATAGAAAAATAACTGGAAAAAACACACTTTTTAAAAATAGTGCCCAGCCTTTTCTACCAGAAACTGGTGACCTGACGTTCATCAGGTCACTGATCATCTCATTAAGGGGTATAGCCATGGAGGGAATGAATTTTTCATGCTGAGGAAAGCCTCAGCACCTTTGTGTTTTCTTTATTTAAATCTCAAATATTTCTTAATTCCCTGTGTAGGGCTATTGCAGAGGGGAATTTTCTAGCTGAAAGCCACCCTGGGAGAAGCAAATGTCAGCAGACAAAGCTGAGAGGCAGCGCTGACCCATAGAATCATAGAATAGTTTGAGCTGGAAGGGATCATGGAGGTCATCTAGTCCAACCCCCCTGCAGTGACCAGGGACATCTTCCACTAGATCAGGTTGCCGAGAGCCCCATCCAACCTGACCTTGAATGTTTCCAGGGACAGGGCACCTACCACCTCTGTGGCACCTCGAGACCAAGCCGGGTGTATGATCTGCCTTGGGGCATCCCTTTTTTGGAGTGAGCTGGTCCCAGCTATGGCTGGAGCATGTCCCTCTGCTTGCCCCCCAACAGTCACATGCCTTGGAGCAGTCTCGGAGGCCTGAGCCCTGGTCAAAATGTGCTTCCAGTTCTGAACCTTCAACTCCTATCATGTTGCATGGGGCTTGGGTCAGATGTGGAAGTAGGTGCATGGTGGTTGAAGATGCCGTGTAGACCCAGTGTCCCCAGGCTGGGCTGGTGGCTGGGATAGTTCAGAGAGCAAAGCTGCTTTCCTTTGAGAGGGCATCCTATGGATGGCAGAGTGGGCTGAGGAGCCCTCCCTCTGCCTGTCTCTCCTCCAGAGTCTGAATGATTTACTCAGAGTGGACACCTGCCTTTTAAATAGCTAAAGTGATGTGAAGTGACATCCATCCTCAAGGAAAGAGTTGCCACCTGGCCAGCTCTGTGGCCTCCTTGCACCTTTGTCTGTCAGAGGATGGGAGGGAGACCAGGTTGCTGGGTCCAGGATTAACTGGTCTGGTAGTGGTATGGAGTGGTCTTGTAGTGGGGGGAAGCAGGATTAGGTTGAGGTGCCAGTGGGGACATGGTCTGATGATCCATCTGTTGAACACCTATCCCTGGCAAACAGTAGGGGCCGAGAGGAAGGAAGATGAAGCAGGGAAGGAAGACAACTTCCAGCACCAAGAGTGAGCTCAGAGCAAGCTCCTGGGTGCCTCGTCGAGGGCTCTCCCCTCCGTGTCCGCGTGTCTCTGCGCCCCCCAAGCAAGCAACAGCAGCAGCATGTTGGTCTGAGTGGCCTCAGGACAGGGTCTCTGTAGGGTGGGTGAGGATGTGTTTGGGAGTCCATCCCTCTCTGTGACTTTCATAAGGAGAAAGTGTTGTTTTTTTCTCCTTTGATTTCCCAGAAGAAAAGTTAATAAAGCCTCTCCAGGTAGAAAACAATTCAATAGTGATATTAAGCCTTTCAGGAGCAGATGATTTAATTCAAAAATAATAACCCTGAGCTCTGTAGAGATCCAAATACCAGTGAACACAGACTTTTGGTACATGTTCATTTTACTCCCATCACCTTTCTTTCCTGACACACAGGGGACCCCTTTGGCAGTTTATTTAACAGGATGAGTGCTCTGGGAGAACCAATTTTTTTAAGTTTTCAAGTTTCTGAGTGTGAGATCAAGTTTGTTATTTTATTGAGTTAAAAAAAATCACAAAAAAAAAGAGGAAAACATGCTAGAGGAAAATTGAATAACAAATTGGGTAAAAATTATGTACTTCTGATGCTGGGAATTTTAGGCAAAGCATTCCTTTCAGATCTCTTGCCCTACTGTACTGTAAAAATTCCTTTTGTTTCCACTTAGAACTTCTGTCTGTGCCAAGGGGAATTTGGTGTGGAAGAGCAAGAGCACAACATGCAGCAGAAATCCACAGAGGGGGAAGTTGATGTGGAGAGCCGATGAGATCTGCATTGCAGATGCCAGTGTAGGACTTTGCCGTAAAATTCCCTGTGCATGAGAGTCAACAGGGCTGTGCTAATACACCATAGCTATTGGGTGATTTGGGGGTTTGCATGCAAGTTGTAGCTTTTATTTATTTTTTTTTTTAAATCTGTGACTCCCAAAGGACAGCAGACAGCAGGGGAGAAGTGTTAGTGGGTCTGGGGCTAGAGCACTGTAAAAGAGCAATTATGTTAAACACTTTAATCAATTTTTTTGCTGATCGTCTGCAACTCCCATTGTCTTCAGCAGTTATTATGGGTGCTGAAGAGCTTCTGGAAGTCAGGCCCCAGTTGCTGTTCATTCAAATTAAAGTAATTAGTCCTTGAAGCTTCTTATTGTGAAAGCTTTTGAGAGGAAAAATGATTACGTGGAAGGGTGGCTCTTAGCTCCCTTGATGGGTATCCTGGGCCCTTTCAAAGTGAGACAAAGATCCAGAATGATCCACTTGACAACGAAGAGCAGCAGTGTAGTTTGTTTTCTCCATCAAAGATCATGAGTCGTAGTTTGCTGCCTTTGGCATTAATCCATAGTAATCTTCCTGGCTCCAAAGGAATTATCCCAAGGATATCCTGGTGTAACCCAGAACAGAAACTGGGCCAGACACAAAAGACGTAAGATCAGTACCATGGTTCAGGGCTTCCATAATCGAGAACATGGTGAGTTTTGGAGTGCCAGTAGAATAAATGGATGAGTGTATAGGCTCCAAAAGGGTTGTCTACCCTGGCATGCTGACACCATGTTGGACTGATAGACACTGGTCTGACTAAAGCAAGATCTCAGTCCACTGTAGATGACCTTGCTCTCATTGCATCTTCTCATTGCATCTTTACATCCGCTCTCGCTTCCCATGTTCTGTCACTGAAATCTCCCAAGAGCCACATGCTGTCTGAAACATTTTCAGTGTGAGACTTAGCGTTGTAACATCTGTTGGAGAGATGATACTTTCCTCTAGCAAACATCCCTAAGGAAAGTTTCCTGGTTAAAGCCCCAGTGAAAACTTTAGGCTTGAACAGTGTTCTGTAGAATTTGATGGAATTCAGATGAAATCCAAAATAAGGCTCTACAGGCTTCACTGGAGGGTATGCACAGCTCTTTTAAAGTGAGAAAGCTCAAGAAACATAAGGTAGCTGCAATTTCTTCCACAGCCCCTTCTTCAGGGGATCTGTCCAGCAGGACCTGACCAGCAGGAGCTCAGTCCAGCATGAAGCGATGTTGATGCTGTCCCTGTTGACCAACATCCATTCTCCATATCGTCTCGTGTTCCTCTTACTCTAACACAAACAGCAGTATTTGTCTTCAGGAATTTCTTTTTATTTGCCTGATAATTATAGCTCTAGATGGTTCTTTCCACCACTGGGTTCATTGCAGTGGTCTCTTTGGGCTGCAATGGTCGTACAACTGATGGAAGCGCTGGTTGTTAACATACCATGCATGCATTGAAAACAGTGGTATTGGACCCTTATATTCTGGCAAGAAGATCAAGATGTTTGATGTGTTGGTGGAGCATGCTGAAGGAAACAGCCTCCTGTATTTCTCAGTGGATGTTTTGACTTATATTACTAGATATCGAGTCGAGGGTATTATTTTCTGCAGAGAGAGCTCATATTTGATCTGAGGTGAGCCTGGAGGAAGCACTCAGTAGTTCCTCTCCCACCAAGTCCTTTCCTGCTGCAGTTTATCCACTTCAGACTTTCCAGACAGTCTCTTGAGAGCGGCTCGATTTTATTTCAATATGCTGGAAATAAGCGGAAATGAATGCACATTGACAATTGTTTTCTGGTTTATTTTTTTCCTGAGAGATGGTATATTTATTCCAGTCACTTTTTTTCTCTTCCTCTTTCTATATCTGTTATGGCTGCCTTCCATTTCTTTCCCACTCTCGAGTCTCAGCAGGAAGGACAGCAATTGGTGGCCTGGGAAATATAAACCCAAATGCCTTTGAGTTATATTTGCACATCTGGAATTGGAGTCTGGATCTACATTGCTGTATCCATGGGTGCTGGGTGGGTGGAGGGGACAGGACTGATAGGATGGCAAACATTTCTCCTTTTGTAGTGAGTTAAAATCTCCTGGTAATTTGGAAAGAGTGGAGAGGAATCACTCTGCCCACTGATTTGCCTTTGGTCAGATTTTAGACTAGGAATTGCCATCATGAACAAGGTCTAGAAAATGCCCAGCTCGGAGGATTCAAAGGATGCTGTAAGAACATGGCAGCAGCTAACCATGGAGAAATTATCTTCCACGTCATGTCTTGTTTTGACCTCAACAAGATATCAGTATGATTCTCAGGGCCTGGTATTTAATAGCTTTTTTAGAGTCTTGTTTCCATGAGCTACACCAGCTCCGGAGAACTTAGGTATGTAATATTTTGTTAGAGAAATATCAGAAGCATTTTCTAAAATAATTTACTTAGGGATCGTCAGGGCTGGATGCTTCAATGCAGAAGCTTCCTGATTACAAGCTGTGGATCTTCAAATTGATTTTTAACAAGGTTTTGTCTGTGACAGCTGCATTTACTACGAATTGGCTGGTACATTAGGAAACTTCAAGTGAAAATATGTTGAAAATTATTGCTCTGTCACAGCATCGTGATAAGCAAGAAAGTGGACTGGATGCCACTCTGTGAAGGTCTATATTTATCATTTTTCCAGAATTTTTATTAGTTTGTAGAGGCAAACAAGGTTTCCAGCTCTGAGATTACAAAGCCTTCTTGAATTTGCTCCTTTGAAGCCTTTGTTAGATATGAATTTGTGGCATAAATGATCTTACGGAGCTCCTGAGGCTGTCATGATGAGGGCATCGTTTGGCCAGAGGAGGAGGAAGACATTGCAAGGTGTGAAAATGGGACTGAATTTACTAATTCCACCTGGCAGAAGTCTGATTTTGATAGAAGCACTTGGGAAATGCAGGAAGGATTCACTTGAGAGGCCTGATCTGTACGGTCGGGGTTTTACAATGAACTGCAAAGAGAAATGTGTGTGCTGTTAGGAAAGAGCGATGCAGAGCTGGTGTCCTATCCTACGGGTCTAGGAAACATCTAACTAGGTGGGATTTAAGAACTGAGTCCAGATTTCAGGACTGAGTGCCTTGGCTATAGACTTGGACGTCATCCCTGATTTCTTCCCCCAAGCTCTAATGAAAATCAAAGTAATATTGTCTCCTGGTGGCCATCCAACTGGAAGCCTGGGGATGCAGGGAATGTGCAGCACCTTGCGCAATGCGGCTCCCTGCTTCCTCCCCGTCCCCCTCTGCTATTGTAATACACCAACTGCAGTAACTGAATATTCATCATTAGCCTCCAACAGACTTTAAATAGACCAATGACAGCTTCCTTCCTTGTAAATTCTTTCCCAACCAACATTTTTTTTTTTCCTTCTAATTATACAATTTTTAATGCAAGAAAAATGTGGTCCATTAACACCCTCATGTAAAACTGTAACTCACATTCTGGCTCAGGAACAACAGTCCCTTCCTTGCTGTGTGGACTAGTTCCTACACTGCCAGTGTAAGTCAGACTTTAACACTTTTTTCCTCTCCCTACCTCACTGAAATTTTTTTTTGGACAACAAAATTTCTGGACGCAACAGTCATTTTGTGCCAGTGGTGAACAAAACCTTTCATTCCATTAAACTGTGGCCCAGGATTACAACCAGCTATTTTGAGAATAGTGACTTAGTCCCTGAAAAAGGAAAAAAAAAAAAGTACCTGATACATTTTTAAAGACCGTAAAGACCGAAGGACACACCGAAATGGTAGCTGTGCACACTGCATAGTGAGTGGGCTCAGGAAACAGTATAAATGTTTTAAGATTACTGTTGCTTTACAAGGTACCAAAGATATCTCTTTATTAGAGCTCAGCTCCTGTAAGGAAGAAAAAGGTAGAATGGACTTTATGTATAGAAATATGGCAGAGTGAAAGAAAGAGAATATTTTAGATATTTAGTTAGAAAATACTTTCCTTCCTCTCCCTCCTCCAACAGTTGATTTTTTGGCAAAAATAGCACCCAACATGTTTTGACTGAAATGGAAATATTTCAGTCTGGAGAGAAGTCATTGCAATACCTCCTGAGAACTGCTGTTTGGAAACTCGGTGTCTCCAACCTGTTCCCTCTCCAGTGTGACTCCCTACTCCTTGTAGAGTACCATGGTCCTCTCATACAGCCATGGAGGCTGTTGTGTCCCCTGGGAAATGCAGTCTGAAAGGAATTTGGTCCCCAGTACCCAAGGGGAGTGTGGGATCCTTCCACCTATGCTGGCATCCAGGGTAAAAATATTGTCGTTTCAGGCATACAACTCCTTTATAGAAAGGAAATATTTTTTTTTTAAATAAAACAATCATGTTGTTAAATTTTCCCCTACTCAGTTCTCCATTGAGACAGTGAAAGTGTTGATTTAGGTGAGAAGTGTCTGGGATGGGGGTGGCTTCTTACTGTTCGGTGCTTTGCACAGTGAAGGTCTGATGTTGATGGGGTCCCTGTGAGCCACCATGAGAATTTACTGTATGAAATCCCTGTGAAGATCTAATCCCATGGCCCAAAGAGACATTCAACTCTTCCTCCACTGAAGCAGGGAGAAACTGTGACAGCAGTCATCTCTAAACCCTGCAAAAAAGCCACAGAGAACATGGTGGGTGTGGCATCATGCCATGGTACTTTCCTCATTCTCCACCATAGCTACCAGGTGCCCCACTTAAAAAAAAAAAGAAAAGAGGCTCTGTCATTTCTTGAGGGATTGGTGGTGTTGGGGCTGAGGAGGAAGGAACCAGCCCATCCACGCAGCAGCCTCTTGTTATGGAGGAGAGCTAGAGGCAAGGTCCATGTGTCACTTCCCTGGGGCTTGTCTCCCTGAAGCGAAACATGGTGGGGATGCAGCTTTGGGCTGTCATGCTGGTACCGTTTCCACGAGGATCTCTGGATGAAGGTGGAGTGTGAGAGGAACAGGCAGCTCAAAACTGTGTCCTGGTAGGGCTGGGAGATCCCCTAGAACCGAGAAGATTTGAAGGTCATCCACGAGATTTGAAGGCCATAGCTCTCGACCTTCATGAAAAGCCACCAAAGCTGCCTTCCAGCAAGAGCTCCTGGGGTGGAAATGCTACTGCTGGGTGTCCACAGGCAAAGAGGTCCTCAGAAACCCACTGCATACCCTGGCATCCATTGCTATCTCGCGTATCTGGGGGATAAGTCTCTGCTTCCTCCCAGTCCTTCTCTCTTTTGTTCCTCATGCCCAGCATGGGCTTCAGTGCTGGGAAAAAGTTTCCTGGTCAATCAGCCTAAGTGGGTGGAAAGCTATGCTCCTGCAGGGAGGAGCTGCTGGGCTTCCAGGGGTAGAAACCCCACCTTTGGAATAGGCTCTCCTTGGCAAGACACCAGTGCCCGGGGTTTGGAAAGCTTTCATGGCACAATGAGAGACACATTTCTTTGGTTTTGAGCTCCTGGGTGAGTTTCCCCTCCATTCCAGCTCGGTTGCTGATGTTTCTGGCAGCCACTGAAGCAGTGGTTTGGATGAAAGCTCCTGCTGGGAGTAGGTTTATGTAATTGGCATTGTTAAATTTTGTAAATAAGTTCTGGGTTGCTTCAGTGACAGGTTCTCTGGAAGGAGCATAATTGAAGATTCAGGGCTCCTCCTCCACATGTAAGTAGCCAGGTGAGCCTGTTGATGGGATTTAAGGATCTGTCCTTGCTCCAGCACGATGATTTTGGGCAGGTGAGTAGGGTACCTCAAAGCCAGCTTGGCCCAATGGTTATAGCCTCAAAGAAGGAAGCTTGTGCTGGAAGCTGGGCTCTGGTTTCTGGCTGATTGGAGCTTGGTGGCACCCTGCGAGGTGCTACCAGATCTTTATGCATTTTAGCAAGTCCCTGGGTTCAGGGAGCACTCAGCTGTCTTGGAGACAGCCCAAGAGGAGGCTTGCACCTTGCCTGAAGTCTCTGAGATCCCTGCTCAGCTTCAGTTCTTCCCCTGGCAGAGCAGGAAAAATCTTGCCCAGCCATGTTGAAGTGCTTGGAGAAATGTCTCCAAACCATCCTGTAGGGTCTTGTAGGAGAGGGGATTTCCAGACAGTGCTGGCAAAGCATCCCTGCTTCAAAACAGATTTCAGAGCAAGAGAGCAAACCAGATTTTCCAATAGTGCTTGCCCTCCTCTCCTGGCTCCATGGAGGCATGTGGCTCTGGCATGCATCAAGTCTTGGTGATTTATTTATTTCTCTTTTCTGAGTGTTCTGGAGTGGAGCTTGTTCTCTGGTCCAGGACTCCCCATCCAGGACAACAAGGCTGGCAGACCCTGGGGAAAAGGAATGGGGACAACTACCATAAGGGGAAGAAGTAGACCTCAATATTTAATCCATCTCCAAGTCAGCTTGGCAGAAATTAGGTTTTTATTTACGTGCATGTGCACATCCAGGCATACAATATAAATAGTATATTATTTATAAATGCTATCATAATACCTAAATATAAATATTGTGTATTTTGCTGTAACTGCATATATCTATTTTATGTAAGGGTGTACAATAGCAGCTGTGGTGAAAGAGGCATGAATCTAAAGGGAAAGATACTAAAAGGAAAGTGAAATAGCAAAGTGCTGTGTGGATAAAGTGTGACGGGGCTGCAGCCTCCTGGGAGGGATGTCTCTCTGTCCCTGAAAGTCTAAACAAACACCATGACACTAATGTGCTGCCTTCATTTATTAATCCACTGATCTATTTATTAATTGATTGCTTTTCTGCCTTTTTTTGTTTGTTTGTTTCTTTACTTTTAGTAAAGAGTACCCGGTTGTTCCCAGGAGCACAGTGAGACAAAAAGTGTCCTCGAATCACAGCCCCTTCAGTGGTGAGACCAGGGTCCTTTCTGCCTCCTCCAACCTGGGCTCCCAGTACCAGTGCGAGAACGGGGTGTCGAGCACCTCCCAGGACCTGCTACCGCCTGCCAACCCCTACCCGATCTCCCAGGAGCACAGCCAGATCTACCACTGCACCAAGAGAAAAGGTCAGGCTTTGGCTGCTCCCCACTCGCTGCTTTCCCCTTCCTAACTTGACTGTCAGCGTTATTTTTGGATGTTTCCCCTCACCCACAGGCTGGCCAGCCTCAGTCTGCTTTATGGTGATGCTTGATGATGAGCAAGGGATGAGGGTTGTGTGCTGGAAGTGGGCAGATCCCCCAGGTGGGGCAACTCATCTCACTGGTGTCAGCCTAAAACCCATCTCTGCTGCTGGGCTGGGAGCGAGCTGTTTGGATCTCAACCCGTGTTGAATCCACATCCAGTAAGATAGCTGGTCCGGGAGATAAAGATGACTTATCTGTCTCCGTAGCCCCTCAGACAGGGTTAATCTCCAAATGGAGATACCTTGACAGCTTGGATTTTGCACAGTTTTCGACTAAGAGTCTCACAGTTGAGGGACAGTTGTCTGTATGCAGAAAGCAATTCCAGTTAAATGCTCGGTATAATGAATGGGGCCGTGGGATTGAAAATCATGATATCCATGTTCCTTCCCCTCCGGTGCGACTGACCTGCTTTGACAGAGCTTGAGGGATCAAACTGTGAGGGCTTTACACTGACTGCTCAGCTCGTCCTGGCGTGAAGAGCCCCACGGTATCGATGGGATAATTGTTCTCGGGCAGGAGCCAGAGGTTTGCGGTCTCTCTGTTCTTCTCCCAAAGCAAGAGGAGTGCTTAGACACAGAAACACTTGCAGGACTCAGATAACAAAAGATCAGCTCCCCCACTCCACCCCAGACACTCAGAAGAAAATAGGGAATTTCCAGGGCTGAATGCAACCCTGTGGGGCAGGCAGAAGATTGCTGCCTACCCCTGTGCTGTTTTCTCAGGTTTTAGTCTAAAGGCATGGGAAATCTAACAGGATTCAGCATGCACCATGGCATTTGAATGCGCCAAGAATTTTTTCTCCAGCCCAGTAGCCTCTTCCCATAGCAAATCCCTTCCTGCTTACCTGCATGGTCCTATCAGTCAGCCACATGTCATTATTTTTAGTAACGTAACCCCTGGGATGCTGGGATGTGCAGTGTAGGCACACAGGCTAAGGCAGCGGATGCTGGGAAGTGCTGTCAGATGAGGCAGGAGGGTAGTGGGAATCTCTCTTGCATCCTTGGTGAATCCCCAGCATGTTGGAACATCACGTGTGTGGTGTACAAGTATCTATGAAAAACAAAATAAGTTGATAAATCTTAATATTTTCCTGATGTGAGATTGAACCAGACAGTGGAAAATAGAGATATCATCTTCTGACTCCTCCAGCTGACCAGGCGACCCTCACGTATCAAAACTGTGGTCAGAAACGGTGATGCTAGACTTGAGCTGTCTGTAAAACCAGGGAATAAGGAGCTGCAGTGGATTCCCAGTAACCCCTAAGGTCAGAGGTGGGGTGCGTGGACCTTGTTACCCTTGTGCTGGTGTGGGACCATGGGTGTGGGGCTTTGGGACACAGCTGGGTTACTGCAAAACCCTGCTTTTGGCGATGGGAAGGTCACGTTGGTCCTTGGCATCCCTCAGCCTGTGATCCGTCCTCAGTGCTCCTTTGCCCTGGGAGCTGAGCTTTCACCGCTCCTCTTCCCCTTTGCAAAAACTAACCTAAACAAGCTGGCCCAAATGGCAACAAACCCTTTGGACAATCTCCGACCGCTGCGTGTCCCCGCACCGCAGGGCAATTCATCATTCGCCTCCGCATTGTAACGTGATAAGGAATCAACAGAGGTTTCCTTCCAGTTTTGGGATTCCCGCTAAGTGGTGTCTCCATGGGTGGTTTCCCTCAATCCCCCAATTATCTCACTTCCTCTTATTGTCACAAAAGAGACGACTATCTGCCCTGTAATAAGCTCCCCGGCCCCTTTTGGCCTGCAGTGGCCCTTGCGAAAGTGCTGGAGACTGGCAAAGCGAGTCCTTGTCTGTAGGGCCGATGGCCCCTCATTATCTCTATGATGGCTTGAGTGGCACAAGCAGTTAAGGGCCTTTTATCAAAGCCGCCAAATGCTTTAATCAAAGAGAAGTAACGTCCTGTCCGATACCATGGGCTTCTTCCGTGAAGCTGAATGTCTAGGGAGCCTGAGTCCTTGCTTTCCTCCCTGTGCCTTTTTCCCCCTCCCCATGCATCTAGTAAATCAAAAACAGCCACCAGGGCTTAAAGAAAAGAAAATACAAAGTTAATGGGAAACAGAGAGCCAACATAAGCTGCCAAGCAGCTCTTTGCAAAGTGAAATTAATTAAGAAAAAAAAAAAGTCAGTAGAGATGAGCAATTCTGTTGAGATAAATCAGAACGTGATCCAAGGTTTCGTCTCACACTCAGACTGAGCGTGACACTTTCTTCTAGCACCAAGCAGGGATCTTTACTGAACTTGGGAAAATAACCTTACCTATAATATTCCTCTTCTTCTTCCTTTCCCAGCCTCTCCTTTCTAAGTGAAATATTACAAGCTTTCCCACACAGCTCTCCTGCTTTCTTACTTTTCTGCGTAACTTTTAGCTAATTAAGATATCTAAGAAAAAATGAAAGCAAGGGTGTGCTCACTTTTAATGGACTTCTGTCCATTTTCTGGACTGGAAGCACTACTGATTTAGTTGGATCATCGACCCCCCAAACATTGACTCCTCCTCAGTCAGTTCAGGATTTATCTCAGGCAGATTATTTCCTTTTTGCAAGGCTGCAGTTATGGATAAGTGCTCGCCGGGGCAGAGGGCAATTCGACTGGCTTTGGGACCAGCTGGTGTCTGTATCTTCTGTAACAAATGCCACCACTGTTTTCCAAGATAGGCTCTCGGATCCTGCTCCCTCCAGCTTTGACATCTCATGATGTGTCTATGTATCCTCTTTAATCAGGAGGTCAAGTCTTGGTTTAGATTTGGTTAAGAATAGGTCTGTATTTGAGCAACTCAAAGGCACCTTATTCAACTTCTACTTCCTTGATGACCTAAGAAGAAGACTTAGCTCTGTGGTTGGCAGTGTTGTTCTTAGCTGTCAAGTCAAGATGGATTTGCTCTGGAGATCTGATAGGGAGTTACATTAGGGGGGAGCAGCAGGGCTGTGAGGGGATGTTATCTCTGAAGGCTTCTCTGTTTCAGGGAGCTGATCTCCTTCTGAGTGAGGAAGGAAGGGAGGACACATCCCAGAGCCCCAAATCTGGCAATTCCTGGTGCCTGGCTGGGAGCACGGGGTTGCAGCATTGAGAATGACCCCAGCATGGTGCAACCGGGTCACTGCTCCAGGCACCTTCCCAACACACTGAAGGCTGGGGAATGGCAGTCCTCAAGGTGACAATCATCCTGTGTTGTATCCCAGTTCCACGCTGAGATTGCTTATGGCACTTCACTAAAAGCCTGTTCTTGAGGGGATGGATTAACTCCAATTCTGTATCCTACCATGGAGTTGCCTCAGTTCTTGATGTGGATTTTAAGGCTGCAAACAAAGACCAGTTAGAGCTTTGCTTTTTTTTTTCTGGTTGTTCTCCACCTCTCCCTCTCTCACTGTTATGCTTGGAGAAGCCCAAAAGGACTTACCAGCAGGCAGCTTGCTTTCTGTCTTTCATTTTAGCCCCACGTCCCAGTTAGGGTATTGGGGCTTGTTTTCCCCTGTGTTATCCTCTCCCTCAGACTTCCTGTGAACAAAAAAGCCATCTCTCTAAACCTCTGCTCCCTCCCAGCCTTACACAATCTCAACCACTTGGCAGATTTCTGGGATGCTTGTGATGCTGAACAGGAGGCGACAGGAACATCCTCTCCCCGGGGAGGTTATAAAAGTTGCCGTGTTGGCACTCTGAGGGAGAAAAGGGACGTGGCAGAATCCACTGGCTCCAACCAGTAAGAACCATATCCTTCAGCCACCTAGCTTGGACATGACCCTGCCCGTGGGGAAGAATATATCTTTCATCTCTTTCCTGCTCTGCTGAGGTTGGTGGAGATAGAACAATGCCTTTCCCCCTTCTCCACAAGAACAGGCACGAACCTCTTTGTTGAGTGAACTGATTTCTCTCTCATCCCACCCAGTTTTTCTTTCACTCAAAGAATCTGTAGGACAAAAGTCAGGTATGGGGTTGTCTTATTGGAGGATGTGCTGCTCATCCTGCTCATGTTAGGAGATGAAACGAGTTGGCCAAGCCTTGAGCTGTACTGCAACCGGAGGTGTCTGCAGCTTGGTAGATGCAGTGGAACCCAGGACAAGGTGGCTGCTGGGGCATCAAGGGCGAAGAAGAGCCTGCCTGCCTGGTGGGGAGATATTCAGGGGGCTGGTGTGTGCTCAGCTTTTGCTGTGCAGACACATTGCTTGTGGTGGTGTAATTTCAGCAGCTTTGTATGAGCTTCCCGCTCTCCCATCAGGAGGAGCTTCCCGTGCCTCTGCAGGCAGTGCTGGCACCTCGCTGCCTCTGGAAGAGCTTCCAGCTTTCGGTGGTGGGTTGTCTCTGCCCCACAACCCTTTCTGTTGTGTTCCCCCGCAAAGCGACACAGCCGTGTTGCAAACCGTGTGATTGCTGACATAACTAGCACATCTTAGGTTTCATGTCCTAGGGTGTATGTCTTGTTTGCCCTTTATGGATGCCTATTTTTGTTGAATTCATCTTCTTCTTTTCTTTGTTGACAACCGTCGTCAGCTTCGCTCACTGGTGTTGGCTATTCAGGCTCATGCTAGATTCATACTGGAAACCAGACTGGATAAAAGAACAGTGTTGGTGATAATCACCCATTGTGTCTCCCTCACAAAGTTGGGATGAACCTCCTGTAATGTCCTGGAAGTGTGGGTGAGCTTTAAAAAGTCAAACCATTGGGTCCCATTCTTCATTGTCTTCTGTCCCAGGGAGCTGATTGTCAGAAATTGGAAAGGAGCACTCTCCTGGTTTACACCAGGGAAGAGGTGAGCCCAACACACCCTGAAGTCCAGAGATGTCACATGTTTGCATTTCATTCTGGAAGACCCTTATCTTGGAATTGGGAAAATTCCATTTAAAAAGCCATTTGTGTGGTATTTACAACCCAGCTGGAAGTAGTAAATACCGGAAATCTTGGAACTGCTCACGCTCTCTCTCAAGCTCCCTCATTAGATAGATCATCAAATTCCTTGTGAAGGAGCCAGTTTCCACCCCGTTCGGCAGGCTCCGTTTTCCTTGGATCCACTTCGGAGCAGCTTCTCCTGAGCACTGGCAACTTCCCCTGCTTGGCAGAACCTTCTGCTTTTTGAGGTTTGCACAGTATCGAGGGGTTGGTCACAAGAGCTGATTGCCACCCTTGGCTTCCAGGAATAGAACCAGAAGTGGAGGATGTTCAGCATCTCCCAGGATGGTCAGAATCTTCCAAGGGTGCCCAGCACCTCCTAGGGCGCAGTGGCAACAGGAGAAAGACAACAAAATGCTATCAGGGAACCAACATCAAGAATCAAACCCAGAGCAGACCAGATGGTTATCTCTTATGTCCTGCTGATGCTGAGGAGGTGAGAGGACCTTCAGGAAAAGGGTAATAGCCTTGGGACACACTGTCCAGGCTCCAGAGCAGGTGGGGATGGTTTAAACTGAAGCCTTCAGCATTGTGTGAGAGCTCTGTTTGACTCGTCCTCCTTTTGCCATTCTCTTCCTTTTAGATGTCTCCTTCCTACCCTCAGATCTGCTCTGCATGCTGTGCGCATACATTTCTCCTGCTCTGTGCTGGCTCTGGTCTCCTCTGTGAGGAGCGGTGGGGCAATGCCAGGTCAACCTAGAGAATCTGGACTGGTATAAATCCATCAGCTGCCACAAGCTGAGGATCTCTGTTCTGCATCACCCCATCTGATGATGAAGGTGGACAGTTCTCTTCCCTCTCCAGCACTTTAAGGGCACATAGATGGGAAAATCACCAGGAAGAGAGGCCAGAGGACAGGCAGAAGCTGTTAGGGTGGGCTGTAATCCTTCATCAGCAACTATGTCCTCTTTGGAATTGGGTACGATGTCCTTACACTTCTTAAAATCTGGAGTGACAGTGCCCTTTCCGCATATGACATCAGTGAGCCTGGCTCTAGAGAAGTCAGCAGAACGACCACAATCACTTATGGAAGAAGAGAGGGCACCTCTAGGGTTTCCACTGAAATCTGCATTTTGTTTTTCCTCTTCACCTGTGATGAGTTCTGGAAACGGATCCATAACTGCGACTCTGCCTGGCTGCGCTGCGGCAGGCAGCGAATTGTCTGATGGAAAAATCAGCAACCTCAGGTTGTAAGTCAGGCGCGTTTTTACCCAGCGGAAAAACAGAGTTTGACTATTTTGTGTTGTATATTAAAAAAGAAAAATAAAATAAACAGTCAAACCCCAAGCCAATGATTTCTAATGCCAGCAGAGTAATGCGGTTTAATGCTGAAAACTTTATTAGCAGAACAATGCTTCATTTTACAAGACATTGTTTTTCCACCCTAGTGTTCTTATTACTCACTGGTGGGTTAGGGATCCAAAACTTTTCGTCTGCCTGTAAAAACTCGAGCCCAGCCTATACTTCCAGATGTAACTCCTGTGATGGACCCATGTTTGGGAGGGAGCTTAGACCTGTGCTTCCAGCTTTTGGCTTTCAGGGGACTGCATCCTCTCCATTGCTTGTCGGTAAAACAACTTTGGTCAGGATTAAGGAGGGTCATACACTTTTGCATCTATCTACTTACTGCTTGAGCTGTTTTAAAGATGCGATTGCATCCCTCACTCATCCCATCCTTCTTCCTATCCTTATTTAAGAGAAGGATGAGGAGGTAGATAACTTGATTATCAGGGCTCTGCATTGCTGGGACCAGGTTTTGCCATTTTTGGCAAGAAAGCAGGAAATGGAACAGTGGCTCTCCAGCTGAATTTATGGGCAGCTGCTCTTACAAAGTCAAAGGACACCAAGGGGAAAGTCACCGTGGCATGTACCTGAGGTTCTCTGGGGTTGTTGCAGACCAACAACAGCAGGTGTTCCAGCTGGACTTGGGAGACACCTGAGTGGGAGGAATGGGTTCTTTTACAAGCGGAGTGGGTGCGGCTTCCAGGAGAAAGTACACGGCTGTTTATAGCAATCAGGGTATGTCTGTGTTTACAAAAAAACAAAAGGTGCCTGCGCTGCCTGTCTGCGAGCTATTCGTGCTGGAGCAGCCCAGCAACAGCACCTGTGTTTTGGCAAGTGCTTCTTGGGGGGCAGATGCTTTTAGTCCTCTTCTTTTTTTTTTTTTGTGGATTTTTTTAGGGGTGAAAAAAATTTTAGCTCGGAACATGTTGGTTGAGAAAATTAGAAAAGGGCCATTTCTTGCAGTATTCTTTCAGATTTTTCTCCTGTTGAAAGGATGTAGCCAAGAAGGCTTTAAGCGAACTGGGATGTTTTTCTCCCTGCACCAGAGATCTTGTTCTTCAAGCAGCAGCAAAGTTAATCTGGGTTAGAACAAGCTCCCCTTCCCTTGCCTCGCTGTCCTTAAAATCTCTTGGTGAAGTGTTCGTCCCTGGGAACTTTGCCATCCATTCCAGCAGAGCTGGATTTCATTTGATGACCCTGCGAATGAATAAATAAGCGCATATTCATTTATTCATTTTGCTTCACCCTAGAGATTTCACCTAAATTGTTTATCTCCTTCCCTCTGTTGGCCCGGGATGCTGCAGGAAACAAAGGGCTCTGCAAGCTGTGCCTTGTTGTTTCTAGCTGTGAAATTTACTTTTCTTTTTTTTCCTTTTTTTTTTGTGACGCTTGGCTCCATCACACAGCCCGGCGTGGATTTATGTGCCTCATTCCCTTGGCACAGCTAAAGACCGAAAACTCCAAATCTGATTGTCTCAGCTGTACCATCATTGATGCTCTCCCGGGAGGATTTTTATTGTGATCTCCATTTTTGTCTCATTTACCGTGAAAGTGTATAATTGCAAAGGCTTTTAGTTCACAGCATCGGCTCCGAGTCTCTCTGTTGGGAGCGGGGACCTCTGTTAGGTGCACTGATTGCAGGCAGATGTTAGTCCTCTGCTCGAAGTGCTGGCAGCAGAGGAGACGAGGAGCTCAGTGGTGTGGGGGTGTGTGGGGGGCATCATGGAGCAAACTAAGCCTCAGGGTCCCTCCAGCATCCTGTAGATTTGCTCTTCCTCCCAGAGCTCCCAGCTAACCCCATCCCCAGCCCAGCAGACAGGACAAGACTTGGTTGTAGCAGGATCAATTCAGATGGATTCTGAGGAAGGGGTCTGGATTTATACTGGCATAACTGAGAAATCAGCTCTGTGCAGACTGTGTCCTTGGGAAAACGAGGATTGTGGAGAGTGAGGTTCAGCCGAGGGCACAGTATTGTTGTTCACTACCAGGAGTTTTTCTTGCCCAACAGATGAGGAATGTTCCACCACTGAGCATCCCTACAAGAAACCCTACATGGAAACATCTCCGGCAGAAGAGGATCCTTTCTACAGGTCCAGTTACCCCCAGCAGCAGGGACTGAACACTTCGTACAGGACTGAATCAGCCCAGCGCCAAGCATGTATGTATGCCAGCTCCGCTCCCCCCACGGACCCCGTGCCCAGCCTAGAAGACATCAGCTGTAACACGTGGCCGAGCGTGCCGTCCTACAGCAGTTGCACAGTGTCTGCCATGCAGCCCATGGACAGGTTACCCTACCAGCATTTCTCTGCCCACTTCACCTCGGGGCCGCTGATGCCCCGGCTCAGCAGCGTGGCCAACCATACCTCCCCCCAACTAGGAGATACCCATAGCATGTTTCAGCACCAAACTTCGGTTTCTCACCAACCCATCGTCCGGCAGTGTGGACCACAAACTGGTATCCAGTCCCCTCCCAGCAGCTTACAACCCACAGAGTTCCTGTATTCCCACGGCGTGCCTCGAACCCTTTCGCCCCATCAGTACCACTCGGTCCATGGTGTGGGCATGGTGCCAGAGTGGAGCGAGAACAGCTAACAAGGCGGTCAGGAAAATGCAAGAGTGTTTAGCCACGAAAAACAAAAAAAAGGAAAAAAAATGGGAAAAGGAAAAGGATAAAAAATACCCTGTCGATGATAAACGCGAGAGTATTTTGCAAGACTCCTTTAACCGAATGTTCACCAGTAGCACTCGAGAGGGACAGACACTGAAACCATGGATGAAATAGTCATCGGCCTCGGTGTGACTTGCTCCCCGCCTTTCCCCCCTCCTTTTTTCTTTTGTTTCAAAAGAAAAAAATCAACAGATTGGCACACTTCTCCCCCGCCACGGTCCCCACCCAGTTTGTGTTGCTGCCACCGCCAGCCCCATGCCTGCGTCCCCCCCCCCGTCCTCCTGCTCTTTTTGTTCTCCAAGGGACACCAGACTCCTGCTGCCTTTCTCAACACAGTCGAGAGTGCTTGAACGACAACAACTAGGATGTTACTTTTTTTTTTTTTGTGGTGTTGATGTTGACGATGTTATATAATAAATAATAATATATATTTTTTTCTTTCCATTTTCTCAAAAAAAAAGACACCGGCCCTTTTTACCAAGGGTGGATTTGGGAGAGGTGTTTCTCTTTTTTTTTTTTTTTTTTCTTTTCTTTTCTGTTGCATTAGTATTATCATTGTTACTTTTCAACAGAAAGAGGTATGATGAGCCCACAAATAAGAAAAGCGGGTACCTACCTTGCCCGGGCGTTGTACCACAAGTGAAACTGCTCCCTGTGGGGTGCCGTGCTTCCTTACAAACACCCCAAAACGCGGCTCTGCGGGAACCCGCCCCGTAAACTCATCTCCTTCCCCACTCACGTCTCATCCTCTTGCTTTTCTCTCCTTCCCATCTCCTGCTCTTTCCCGCTCCATCAGCTGTCTCTGATGGCAGTGTGGGGTATCCTTCAAACATCCCCAGCTTGTCTCCTGCTGGATTTTTACCGGCGTGTGGAAAGCGAGGCTCTGAGCCAGCTGCGAGGGGGAGGAAAGGGGGGGACAGCGAAAGGAAAAACTTTGCTCATAAAAATGACGATGACGTTTGTTTGCAATCCCAGACTTTCATTTGATGGTGCGTTCTTTTTTTTCTTCTCTCTCTCAAAAATTGAAAAAAATGGGGGATAAGGGTCTGGGTCTGTTAAGTGGGATATGAGGGTCTGTTAAGTGGGATATGAAGTAAATGTGTTTAAAAGGAGCAGAAAATGATTGTGAGGGGCTGGGAATGGGGGAGGCAAGAAAAGAAGAAAAAGCAAGTATGTGTAAGTAAAAATGTCTACTGCAGAATTTTTCAGGTGTAAAATTTCCTGGTACTATTTATTTATACATGGGAGTTCAGATAACTCACAGTATGTCACAGAGCCAGCAAAGCAGCTGATTCAAAGGGGTTAAAATTTTTATTGAAATTGAAGTTTGCTTTCTTTTCTTCTTTTTTTTTTTCTCCAAGCTGTGCACACTATATAATTTACATATATTTTTAATTAAAAGTAATTCTAATGAACAAAAGAGGTATACCTGTGTGTCAGCAACTGAGAACATGGGTGTGAACACGTGGGAATGCTGGTATGTGCGTGGGAGGGATTATAGACAGGTATCCAAAGCCATGTAGCTAAGAAAAAAAAATCCCTACCTAGCTATGCTTTCCTATTCCTGTGTGCCAATTTATGTCTAATAAATATGACATGCTCTCAACGGCAAGGGACCTGCCCACCTATTTTTAATCTTTTTTGTTGTTGTTGGTTTTGGGGTGGGTTGTTTTGGTTTTTTCTGCTCTATGCCCGTAAGTTTGATTTTTTTTTATTTATGAGCATCCTGATGAGGAAGGCTGTCAGGCAGCTGTGGGCTGAGCCTGAACCTGCTGTGTTTGGGGCTGCACGTTTCTCCGTTATGGAACTGTCTGGGTCCCCCACATCCTTCCCACCCAACCTGTCCCCAAGGGAGATGCTCTCTTGAGGTCACTTTTCCATACAGGCACATCTAGAAGCCACCTTGGGAACTCAGGTGGGTGCTGGGGTGGCACTGGGAAGCCCCTGTGGAGCTGCTCCTCATTTCCATGCTGATGGGGTCAGCGGGGGACGTCTGGCCCAGGGGAGGCATGCAGCTGTATCCAAGCCTTGGTGAAGGGGGGGAGGATGCTGGATGCTTCACAGGTTGGAAACAAGATGGAAAATAAACAGCTCCAGAAAAATAAAGAAGTTGCAATGGAGAAGCCCAGCAGGATGGTCTCCTCCCTGTGGCTGCTGAGCCATGGCTGTCCTGGGGAGCAGCTTCACCAGGTGCTGGGGACAGATTGAGGAGGTGTCCCCAAACCTCCTCTGGATGGTGTGTCTGGCAGCCTTGGTAGCCTCCTGTTCATCGGAGATCTGGGGACACCCCACACTGGGGCAGAACATGAGAGGGGTTAGTACAGCCCTGTCATGGGTGATGCTCCTGCCTGGTTGTTCCCTGGCAGGTGGGACCTGAGGGATGGTGTCTGCTGGGGCCATGCCGGTGCTGGCTGCAATGCAGCTTCCTTCTGTCAGCTGGCTCAACTTTTACTGTCTTCTGCTTGCAAGAATAGAGTTTTGTAGATGTTGGGTTTGACGCAGTCTGAATGCGATGCTGTGCTGTCCTGGGAGCTCGTTCTGGGTATTGGCCACATTTGCAGGCAGGAGGAGATGTGGGCACCGTGTAGCCCTTCTGCGGGCATGGCTGGGAGCTCAGGTCAGACAATAAAGTCTTTGACTTCTTGGGGCCATCCCCAGGGAGTTACTCAAATGTTGCGTTGCTCAGTAAATCACACGCTGCTCCTCCAGAATACGCAGTTGTCCAAGATTAATGACTGAGCAAATTGCATTTGGAGTTAAGGAATAAAAAATTACACTGTATTTAGCTGTCAGTTACATTGTTACATTCCAGGCTTTGTTACCGCACTGCTAATCATGTAATCATCTTATCACTATATGGTAATTCACATGTAATTAGCTGGCCAGCGGTTACTCTGTAAGTAAAGAGGTCTTACCAGAAATGTGTGCCATGCGTCTCAGAGAGTATTAAGGAAACTAAACCCACACAGTAAATTGCTTCTCAAACTTTGGAAGGAAAGCCTCAAGCTTTCAATTTGACTAATTTCCTTGGAGCCCCTCGCATTATTTTTTTGGCTTTTCAGAGAGATGTCAAGGCTCTTTGGTGGGGTCTGCGATGCCGCGATGGGCTCTGATTGCTGGGGTTTGGCTGCTGGAAAGCCAGGTAGCTCCTTGAGGATGCAGGTTGTGGAGCCACATTGACATGAGGAGCAAGGAGGGCATCGGTGGCAGAAGGATGGACCTGTCACATCCACAAAGTCTGGGATGAAGGCAAAGGTGGGTGGGAGGATGCGATGGAGCCTTCTCCTCTTCTTGAACAGCTTGTTGCTGGCTGCTGCTCCAATACGGTGTTTCTGGGCTTTAGGTTTGATGGAGCCCAGTTGTGCCGTGTGAGCACAGTCCACTCTTCCATTTGAATGAGCAGGACCGTGAGGAGTCAGATGGGATGTGGAAGAAAAAGGCGACGTTCCAAGGCCCATGGCGACTCACAGCCTGGATGTGACCATGCCTAGTCTATGTTGAGCCTTGAGAAACAGCTTGTACTTCTTCCCAGCTGGCCCAATGCAATACTGGGAGGTGTCAAGGAGGAGAGTGTTTGCTCCCTTTGGTTGTAATTTTATGTTACAAAGAGCCTGAAGTGATTTCCTTCACTTTTCTTCTTCCAGACTTATTCCTTAGCAGAGTTTGATGATGATAAAGAAACAAAAAAAAAA
>VZTO01024430.1:113723-168129 GCA_013400615.1 Syrrhaptes paradoxus | reverse complement strand
TTATATAGGAGTTACTGTCATTGAAATAATAACTGGACAAAAGAGGTTGTAAAATTCACCCTATTCAGAGCTAAATTGGCAATTCTTCCATAAAAGGCCTTGAAACTTGAGGAAGACCATCCCAGTGTGGTCCAAGGGACAGAGCACATCCACCACCAGCTTTTCCCTTCTTGCCTCCAAGTCCCAGAACTCATAAAACCATCCTCAGGGTTGCCTGGTGACTTCCCAGCGCCATAGGAACCACTGAGGGTGCCGGGGTGGGCTGGACCTGGGGTGTTTCTGCCATGGGCATGGGGACAGGGATGGTGGAAGAGCTGGATTTGCCAGTCCCATTTCCCGGGAAATGACCTGGAGGGTAAATCTTGTCCCTGGGTGCCAAGGGGAGCCCTGCAAAGCTGGAGGAGGAGGGCTGGTGGGGCAGGGGGAGAAGGCAGGGGTGGCCCACCACTCTCCTCATGGGCAGGGGACCTTCCTCACCACAAACCTCTCCCTATGGTGACAACCTTAGAGCAAGCTGTCTGCTCTGGATGCACGGAAAGAAGCCGTGAAACATCACCAGGCAGCAGAGAAACAGGGCTTTATATGTGACCTATAATAAATAAGTGCAGGCTGTGCAATTCCTTCAAGCGCAGGAGGAGAACAAGAAACCCAAGCTCTGCTAAAAACATCTTTTAAAGAACAAACGCCAATTCCCAGGTTGCGGTCACAACGCTGTTTTTTCAGCTGCCTTCCTGGGCTAAAATCCTTCCTGCATTTACCACGGCTGGTACCTGGGGAGGCTGCGGATGTCCCAGGCGGGCACAGAGAGCTCTTTGTCTGTCTCTATCAGCTTACCTCCGCATTTTGAATTTCAGGATGCTGGGTGGGTTTGGGAGATGGATTTTTCCCCACTGTGGTACCTACTGGGATCAGCAGCTCCCAGACCTCTGTTGGTCAGATTTTTTATTTTTTTTTCCTAGGGACAAGGATGCTCAAGAGGGACAGAGTTATCCCTCTCCCGCTCCAGGCTGGGCAGAGCTGTCCTCCCTCCCTGCTTCCCAGGGCCCAAAACTGCCTTTGTGCCTCAAGGGCTGAGGGAAAAATCCATCCCAAAACCTCAAGATTCTTGGTCATAAATCCAGCCCACAATATCATAGATTTAACGGTGCTGCCAACTCTGACAATTTTATGGTGGGTCTCATATGATTGCAAAAGTGTTGGTTTTTTTTCTCTTAAAGTTTCCAATTCCTCGACTTCTGTGATTATATGAGACTCTCAAGGGATTCTGAGTCTTCCCCTCCCCTGTTTTTTCTTCTTCGTTGGGTTTTAGGGTATGTAATAAAGTTGGTAATTTTACTGGCAAGGAAAGTGAGGCAGAGAAAAGAAGTGGCTTGTCTGGAGGTAGGATGAGAACTCATCACCAGACAAAAAATATTTTGCTGCTTTTTTTTTTTTTTGAGTAATAAAATTTTCAAAGTTTTAAGTGAAGGGAAAAATGTTCGGAAAATGGTTTGAATAAATTCCCACCCCAAGAAGGAGAAATATTTTGTTTACATTTAGGAGATTTTACTCTTTTGAAATTTCAGTGGAAATTTTTCAACCTGAAGTCGTTTTAGAGCGAAATTCTGTCCTGTTTCACTTGGAACCCACCACGCCCAGCAGCTCCTATGTCTTCTGCTTCCTCTGTTTGGTTGAAACAAATCCTCCAAACCTCAGCGGCTGGTTCTGACTGCGCTTTGCTGAGGGTTTTGCAGGTTTTACCCTGCACCTGGGAGGACTCAGCTACAGTAAAATGTAGTTTAAAAAGTCAGTAAGTGCCTGCTACGGTTCCCCTATGAGATAAATAAATGTATTTATGTGTGACTGTCAGAAGGGGTGGGGGGACCTGCTTTTTTGGTTGAGCATCCTGGACACATCATTCCTCTCCTGGGAACACCTGGGCAATGCCCATCGTGGCTCATCAGCAGGAGGAGGGTCCTGGGGGGTCTGCAGCTGCCCTCAATTAGGCAGGAGCAGCTGGATCCACTCCCCAAGGCTTCCCAACCAGCACCACTTCCACCTGGATGAGCCCTCCCAGCACAGGGATTAAAGGCAGAGAGAAGAACAGGGCTGGGCTTGGCTATAGAGGTTTTCTCCTGGGGATGCTGTTAGCTCAGCCGCATTGTTGCTCTTGGGAGCACATTTAAGCACAAGTAAGTAAAAAAAAAAATATGGGGCTGTAATGTGGAGATGGCAATTGGTCTCTGTGGATGGGTTGCTGTGTAACCTGCTCTTGCTCAGGGCTGTATCATGTGCTACAAGTTGGGGGGGGGGGGGTTGGCCTCTATTTAAGACCTAACAAATGACTTGTAATCTGCCTCAAGGCAAAAAAATGTTGTTTGAATTATGAACAGAAATTACAGCCCTAAACTGGAGGGGGGAAGGGGTGGAAACCTGTTGCAGTGCACAGTGAGCTCCTTTCCAGCAAGGGACCAAGGGCTCCGGTAGTGCTTATATCCATAAATGCTGGTGTTGAGATGTTTTTGTTGCATGAGGCCAAACAAGTGTATTACTATTTTTATGATGATGATAATAATATCCTGCTGCTCTTCCTCTGCTTTGTGTGATCTGGCACGTGGAGAATGCAATTACTAATGCATGTCTGTATCACTGCAGGGCTTTGTGCTGTTGTGGTATCCCCATCGCTAGCTCCAGGGATCCCAAAGTCATCAATATTTCACTTCAGCTTTTCCTTAGACCTGGGCTGTGATGACTCAGTAATTTGTTTGTTGTCCCTTGGGGTTTTCAGGGGAACGTTCTCATCGAAAGGTAATGAGGTGGTCACGATGAAGTACTATTTCCTCTTTCCCTGCTCTTGGTGTCTGGACTTCTAATACATCCTTTACGATCACTTCCCTGGACCTGTTGGCTGCGTTTCTGCTCGTACAGCTCCGGGTGCTGCTGATCTTTGCCGCAAGGATGCGTGGCTGGCTCTGGTTCAACCTGTTGTTCACCAGGACCCCTAAATCCTTTTTTTGCTTTCTAGCCCCAGCCTGTCCTGCTGTATGGGGTTGTCCATGCCAGAGGTAGGGCTTTGCCTTTGAACTTTTGAACTTCACGAGGTTCCTCCCACCCCACTTCTCCAGTTTGTTGGAATCCTTCTGAGTAGCAGCTCTGCCTTCCAGTGTATTGGCTGCTCCCCCAGTTTGGTGTAATCTGGGAACTTGATGAGAGTGTCCCATCATTCTGGTCGTTAATATAATAAGATATTAAATTGGTCACAATACCAACCTTTAAGGGATGCCGCTAGTAGCCCGCCACTGCTTGGACTTGTTGCTGCTAATGATCACCTTTTGCACTTGATGGTCCATCTAATTTTCCACCCTCCTTGTTGTCCCTACCTCATCAATCTGGACTTGGAGAACACTATGGGAGACTGTCAAAGGCAGCTGCAAGTCCCGATGTTCATCAGAAGCTTAGGCTGGGGGGTCCCCCACCATTTTCCATCTCAAGATCGATGTAAACCTGAGGATGTCTGCATGCACCCTCTTCATCAGAGCTTTTAATTAGAAACACTGCAGCCCACTAAAACACAGGATGGTTTTTGTGGGGCACATATCTGGGGAAAGCAAGCTGAGCAGCAGCCTGGTTGAAAAGCCAGGTTAGCATGATGGATTTGCTGCTGTTCAAGTAGTGTTGGCTACCCTGCCTAAGCTTGGCGTTCAACGTGCCCGGGCAGGGAAGGAGAGGTAATTCCAGCCTCTGAGAGTTTTTAATTGAAGGCAGAGGGTCAATGGACCACGGATAGTCCACGATGCCATAAGCAGTCTGGGGCTGGTCAGTGAATTATGGGGGCGTGTGCCTGGATGTGGACATTTAAACAGCCCTGCTGAGTGACAGGCACCAGTATTGCTGTTGGGTTGATGCCAGCCAAGGTGGTGATGACAAACCCAGCTTGGCAGGGGCTGCAGCGCTTGCCTAACATGGGGAGCAAACAATAAAACTCAGTTTTGGTTCATTTCCAAGCGTCCTACGCTGAGATTGTGTAGCAAGGGAAGGAGGCAGCACAGCATAGCTAGGGTCATGGGCCACAGATGAAGGTCACCCAGCAGTGCAACAGTGCCTCAAAGCCTCCAAAAACACTTTGCAAAGGAAATTAAATACCACTGTTGGGTGAATGTGGACAACTGCTTTTTTTGGGTGTATTTAACCAGCACCAAAACACTGCTTGGTCTCAAGGGGCATAATTTGGTTAGTTTACAAAGAAATATTTCTACTTTTCCATCCATTTTTAAGCAAATCACCTGAAACAATAAAGTATGTTTCTATGATGTCAAACATCTTTTAGAATAGGAAACGTCAAAGCTTCTTAAGCTTTGACAGAAATTTGCTGCTGGGATGGGAGGTAAGGGTGGTTTTTGTAGCAATTGCTGAATCGTTTTGTTAAGACAATTCAATCTAATCTGGTTTTTTATGTGTTGAAAAAAGACAATTGTCGTGCCACGCTGCCATCCCAACGTGTTGCTCAGCTCTAATGAGTATTCAAGAGAAAAATGAAACATGATGAAGTCAGGACTAGGAACTAAAAGGGCCACCTCTTTCCTAGCTGTGCTATTTCATTAAAAAAAAAAAATCTCTAGTCTTAAATATTTTCCTAATGCCTGTCTTCCAGACATTGTAGTTCAGTTTACGCCAACACTTGAGGACTTGGTCTGAGCAGGATTATCACCATCACAGGGTATTGCTGATCCTTAGAGGGGATTATTTTTAATGTTGATTTGCTTGGATTTTACCTATATTTACACAGCTGTTAATAAAGTACAGGAAAGCCGTGTATGATATCTCCTTTCTCATCTGATTGGGGCAGCTTTTAGGACAACTTCAAGAACTTTATCGGTTATTGATGGATGGGGCAAGAAGCCCCTGGGTTTGTTAGCCGGGTCCAGCTCCTGTTCCTGGGGTTGGCAGCCTGCTGCTGCTCTTTCCGGGAGGATTGAATTCCAGGAGCAGGAGAGGTGGCCCTATGTCTGAGAGGTGCAGCTAGCTGAGATGTAATGGTCGCTATATATAACCTCTGTTAGGACTTCATCTGAAGCCAAATCTGGAAGCTCTGTGAGCCAGGAAAAGTTTAACAGGTACTATTTAAAGAGTGAACTAGCCCAAAAAACTTCTTAAGCTCAATGTCTTCTTACTGAGGAACCTCAATATTCAACCTGAAATTTTTAATTTTTTGTTTTTAAGGTGGCTGCATTTGGCTCAAAAAAGTTAAAAGTTCTCGAGACAGCTGCAGTGATTTGATGAGGATCATTTCTTTAGGAAATTAAATTACAACATACTCTCTGGACCATCTAGCCCTTTAACCAAGAGGCTTTATCCATCAGTCTTGTCTGTAGCAGGGCTACTATTGGGATTCCAGTAAGAATATTCCTGCAGACAGGTTACATGTGTGCCCATGCAGAGTTAGGCTGGAAAAAAAAGTCTTGTGGTTTTTTTTGAGCTTGAGCCATCCCGATAAAGTTCAGCGTAGTGGAACTGTATTAATTGAATCCTGTGCTGTTGGGAGTCTGTCCTCCTGCAGGACAGATGAGTGGGATAGCTGGAGGGATAAGTTATTTGTACATTAATGATCATAAAATTGCAGCCGTTGTCTAGACCTGGCTTGTGCAACTCATTAACCGTGCTGCTTGGGATTCAACCAAGGACACGATACTTGCCTGGAGAAGAGGAATTAAATGATAGGATACAAAGAATAAAGTGGCAAAACCAGGAAACGATGCCCCTGCTCCAGACTTTACTAAAAGCCAAGTAAACACTGCTTTATTCTCACCCTTTGGAGTGACCCCAGCAGCCGGTGGTGCCGGTGGGGACATACTCCTTTGTACCTCAATCCTTCCAAAGCGCTTAGTGCTGCTGTTCGTGGCAAGCAAGCAGCTTCTTGGTGACACAACCCTGAGCTGTCCTCTGCTCCCATTGCTCATGCTAGTGCTGAAGGGCCTCTTGATTAGTGTCGTTGATGACTGTGACCTTTCTGTTCAGTCTCTGCTAGAGTTCACAGTGCTCCCCCATGCTGGGGAGGAACTGGGCTGGCAGACCTGGCAGTGCTTCCTCCCCATCCGCCTCCTGGCTTTAGGTGGGATGGAAAAACCTTCAGGCTACCTGCCTCCATTTCTTGAAGCAAAGGAGATGAGGGGAAATGAAGGAAAACCCCTTACATCGCTGTAATTTTTGAGACATAAAAGCTTTTCTTTGAGAGCAAATATTTTTTTTTTTTTTTTTTTTTACTCCTTGTGGCATTAGGGCTCAAGAAATTCCTCAGAAAATAATTTGTCAAGGCCCTGACTGATCAAAGACATATATAAAAGGACCCTTTTTTTTAAAGGGGAAAAAATCCCCCTCCGAGCTCAGAATGAATTGGCAATTCATTTACCAACTGTCAGATAAAGTAGCTCAATCCCTATCACGTCTTTAGCTGGAGCTGTGGCCAGAAGGAAGCAATTCTCGGCCCACTGTGCGTACATGTTTGGGGTATGTTAGTGATTAGGGTATTCCTGCCTGGGGGATGCAGAAAGATATGACTCAGATTCGCAAAAGAGCCATAAATCTCCCTCCTTTTATTCAAAATGTGTGTTTTATAGCCATTTCCTGGCCAATTTCTGCCTCGAATAAATATGTAACATATCTCTGTGTGTATATGTTTTTTTTAGGTCCAAGTGTTGGGCTCCCTCTCAAGAGTGAACTGTCTGCTCAGGAGAAGTTTGAACACGGTTCTCTGCTGTTCTTCCATTCCCAGGAAAATCCCTCGTTGAGTCTTTGATGGCTGAACAATGTCCTGGTGGCACCTGCTCCCGTTCTTGTTCAACTGGGATGGGGTGACCTGGAAATGGATCGGGTGGGAGGTACAATTCAAAGGACCCCAAGAGGTCATCCAGACCCCAAGGCAGGATCAACTAGATTGAAAACTGGAATTTTTGGTCCAAAGGCTCAGGCAGGATTTTGGTAATCCCAGCCATGAGTCAGGCCTCACACAGCCCTGGATTTGAATGTCAGCAGCAAGCGAAGCTCAAAAGCTCAGGAGGTGCTTTGCTGACATCCACGGCTGGGCTGGTGGAGCTGGGCTTGCTGCAGTGTCGGAGCAGCTGAAATTGCATCTCATTCCTAATTTGTAGGTGACAATAAATCTCCAGCCCATTGTACCTGTGGAGCTAACTTCCCCCCTCTCAACAACAACATAACTAACATAGCTTTTGCCTCCTTAGTCTCCCATCCTGCATCCTTTCCCCCCAGCTGCATATCTCCCGGTTTACTTTTCCACTCCCATTTCCCGAGTGTCATCTCTGTCTGGGTGGTATAGAAAGGACAGTGTAGAGGTGAAGGAGAAGGTAGGTGGAGATGGACAGCAATGCAGGAGGAGGTAAAGGCAGGGTTATTTCTCTGTTCTTAGGTTCCCATCATAGGCTGCACAGGTAGAAATGCCCAACATCTTTTAATTGTGTTATCTTTTGGCATTTCTTTTAATCATGTTACCATTTTGGCTGTAATTCTTCACAGAAACGAGCTGAAGTGGCTGAGAAATGCTCACCAGGAAGAGGCTGAACCATTCGCTCTTCTTTATGATTAACCAGAGGATGAGTCCCAGGAAGAACAACAGGAGCGACTCTGCTCTTGGAGAATAACATCACCAAGTTCTCCATCAGTGTCCTGCTCTTCTGAGTCATGCAGAAGGCTGATTCTCCCCAGTAAAACAACAGGAAAACCCATCCTCTTTGCAAGGGAAGCAGTAAAAGTTTGAGGTCTGGCATTGCTGGTATTTTATTTTTAGCTCTTCCTTTTAATCCTTTAAGCCCGTAGTTCCTTTCTGTTTCCTCTTCCCCTAAACCAGGAGCTGCAATCATTTGGCCACGATTCAAAGTCTCAAAGCCAACGGCAAACCTCCCAGATCCCATGCCAGAGAAGTCTGGTAGGGGGCTAAGGTTTATCTCATAGAGGGCTTGATCTGAAAGCTGCTGGAGCTGGTGGGAATCTTACTGCTAACCCTGAGGAGTTTTTTCTACCATGCCCTTAAACATACCCTGCCTATCTGGCCAGCAGCCTATCCTGAGTGTAGTTGTTATTTAAAAATAACATGTCTGGTTGCAAGAAACGGTCTCCAAAATTTTCCTGGACCATGGTCCAAGATTAGAATTGATCACACAAACGCAAAAACATTGTGATACCTGGAATAAAGGATAAACCAAGAAAGACATAGCAGAGCAATGACCGGGGATGATGGGAATTTCTTCTAAAGGTAGATGGCAGAGGGCAAAATCATTCAATCAAGTTAAAACATGTCTCTGCATGTGCTTTGGATGCTCTTTAGGGTTTAGACCCTTCCATGAGCCATTGTCAACATGTAGATAGCACTGTGACTCCCATGGTCAGGAGACATTTATTCCCTGGAATTACTTACCTCTTTATTATAGCTGCTACCTCTGCGTCAGGCACTGCTGTTACTGGTGCCATTTATTCTCAGGGGAAACTACTTCTGGGAATCTCCTGAGTGCTAGGGTTAGTAATTCTGTACCTGGGGGGACAGTTTGATTTCAAATCAAGAAACACCAGATCTGAAACCCTCCAGACAAGTGTCTTTCAGCTCTGGCTGCAGCTTTTAGCTTCATTTTTTTTTTTCTCCCCATGGTATCTCCATTTAAGGCCCCCTCATGTAAACATTTATAAGCACATGATGGTTTTAACAATGATTCATCCTATTAAAGTCAAAGTGGCTACTTGCAGGATAGTTTCCAGAACTAGGCAATAGATATAAAAAGGGCAGAGACCATGACTTTTTTGTACTATCTCAAGTGGCTAACACTTCAGGCACAACAGGCTCAATTTCTGAGGAGCGGTGCTCTCCCTTGTCTGTCTATTAAAACTGCTTAGAAATATGATTCCCCCACACCAGGAGATTGTGTTCAAACATCCCAAATAAGCTCCAGTTTTTGGGGCAACCCAAGGTTTTCAGGCAGCCCCAGTGATGGTTCAGAGCAGTGGTCTTGCAGAGATGGTCTTGGGAGAAGGAGCCTGGGATGCGACTTTCTGTGCATGGCACGATTTTATCATCAGCGAGAACAAAAAAATCAAATTGTGACGTGACAACTTTTAATTTTTTGACCTAAACAGAACTAACAAAGTTACCACTTTGAAAAGCTTTTTTCCCCTGAGTTGTGACACTTGTATTTTACCTGTCCCCAAGGTGCAGGTGGTAGAAGGGCTGCAGAGGGACGTGGCTGTTCCCCAGCTGGGCACAGACATTTGGGAAGCCGCTCGCATGCCTGTTGGAAGCAGTGGCCAAGAGCAGTGGCAGCTCCCAGCTCTGCGTGGGGACCATGTGATGCCCTGGAGAAGGCACTTCACTCTCCAGGCTGCCTTCAGGCACTTCAAATACCGCTGTGAAGTGGTCTGTGTACTCAGAGGGGCTCTGTGTCCCCTGGTCTGGCAGCCCCCGTTCTGGGTGGGAGAGGGGAGGTTAAACCAGCTCTGTGCTGCTGCAGACATGCTGACAGTGATGTCCCTACCCTGTGGTATCACACAGCACGTCCCACCACTGCCAGGGTTCTCCAGGAGTCTGATGGGAGGTAAGGAAAAACCTGGCAGGGCAGAGAAGAGGCAGCCCTGGACTATTTCTTAGCTCAAGTTTGTGGAAGACTATCAAAGTTATCTCAGGAATGAGGCTCTTTTGATGCCTCCCTGTGCATGGAGGCAGCGAACCTCAGCGGGATTTCAGGGGACATCTCTGTGGTCTTTTGTGAGCCGACGTGACCTTCTCTGCCCAACCCCTCAGCTGGCTGAATGTCAGCCAGCTCCGCACTAGAAGGCATGTAGCTCTGTCAGCGTGGTGCTAAGCCTGAGCTGTTACCAAAAATAGGAATTAAAAATACATTCAATGGGTTTTCAAATGATTTTTTAAAAGATGAAAAGTAGTAGAGGTTTTATTAGCAAACAGTATGTTTTTCATGCAAGACTTAGATGAAAGCCCCCCAAAAAAGGAAAGTTGTTCAAAACCAAAGCTATGGCAAAATTAATCTTTTTCATTACAGGATGATTCAATGCAAATGTTTAACTTTTTTGATGATTTATCAACTGTCTTCAAATATATCTGGCAATTTAAGTTAAAAATTATCATTCTGTTGAAAAATTACATTTTCTCTTTGAAAAAAGTGTTCCAAGAGAAAAAGCTTTCTCCAGGTACCCGTGAAGGGCTCCTGGAGATATGTAGCTTCATGTTGCGGTAATAGGGAAAAGGAATGAAGTAGGCTGACTTTATACATACGTAAAAGGTATTTTTAAGGTGTCCATAAAATATTTTTAATCTGCTTGATTGATGGGCAACCCAACACTGAGGTAGAGATGCCAACATAATATCTTTGCTGGTGTTACAACCTCATCAGACATCTGAAGTTGGTACCTATGGACCATTGGGACTTCTGCAAAGAGAAAAGTGGTAGCAGTAGGTTACCAGGGAGGAAACACAAAAGCCAAATACCCTGAGCATGGCCAGGGAGTTGCTTTAGGGGGGGGAAAAAATTGTAGTTGCAAGGAAAAACCTCAAGATGACCGTGGTGAGGTCGAGTGAGGGAACACCTGGGGAAGATTGATTAAGAGACAGCCAATGTGTGTGTGTGATTTATGAGGAGTGCTCCTGGCTTTAGTAGGAGTTCTTTAGAGATATTGCTGCTATGGTGCAGGACACAAAACTCCTGGATGCAATAGAGTTACCAGATTGTCAGACATCACTTGATAAGGTTCCACAAGTGAGATTATTAGTTTAGCAAGGGAGAAACAGAATATGAGGTCAAACAAACTGTGGGGCAGAAACTTTCTTGAAAAAACTGTAATTCTCTCTGTGCATCCAGGGCAATGTGTGTGTGTATACATCTATCTCTCCATCTATCTGTCTGCCTGTCCATCTAGCTATTTACTCAGCTGACATCAGTTGCTCCTGCTCCTCCTTCCTGGCAGCTGGGAGCAATTCAGTGAGGTGGAGGGATAACAGCTTCAGCTGGGAGAAGATTATTTCAGGGACTCCAAGGATGCCCCTTTGAACTTGAATTTTCTCATACAAGGAGAGGGACTGCTGTCCTGTGTGTTGGCTGATGGAGCTGAAATCTTGGGGACAGTTTTTTGGGATACAGCAGCCGGTGAGTAGCCCTTTGGGCTCTGGGTAGTGGGCACATGGGCTGGGAATCCTGCAGTGAAGCTGGGTCCAACCTGAGGGCCAGGTGTGCGTTCAATGCCTCTTTCCTCTAGTCCTCAGTGGCTTTGTAGGTCTCTCCTGGTGTCCATCCCTTGAAGTAAACGCAGTGGCAGAAATTACAAAGGAAAAAGTACAGCTGGGCTGTACTCTCATCCCATCTCTGTTTTTCTCCATCTCTTGGGGGACTTCCACCCCCTTGTTTTTCTCTTCCCCTACCATAATTTTGATTACTTGTCTGTCCAGAGCCTCTGAAAAGTTTCCCAATGGGGAGGTGAGCATCAAGCTCACTGGCACCAGCCCTTCCCTTCGCATGTAAGCCACAAAGCCCCCAGGGAGCGATGGGCACAAGTAGAGAACCCCAGCTCTGATAAATCCATCCCTCCTCTTTTAAGTGCTTGCAGTCTGTCCCAGGCGCAGAAGCCTCCATTTCAAGATCTGATGAATAATCAGACCATGCCTGAAAGATGGCTAGATGAATATACAGCGTTTTCCAGCTGCATAAGGACAGGGGAGCAGATAAGAGAAGTTGGATAACTTTGGCTTTTGGTGTGAGCAATGGCCTCAAGATATGTCTTATTAATGCTGGCAAAATGAAGGAGTTTGAGCATCTCTGGAGCTTGCAATGCCCAAGGGTCTGGAATATGCAGCCCTATATATATACTGACTTTGAAATGCATCAGTGGAGTTTTCTGTAGTGTAATCTTTGGGTTTACTTGTTTTTATGTCGTTTTGAATTCTCTAGAGAATAACAATGACTGGGCTGTGTTCCCTCTCCTTTGATAAGGTTGTAGCTTTTGGAATTTCACATTTGAAAGTGAAGCTTTGAAAGATGTGTCCGAAAGGGAGTGAGGCAGAGAGGCAGACGGCTTTATAGACTTTGCTTCTGCTCTTACTCAAGACAAGGTACCAAACTGCTTCTTTCTGTTCTGCTCTCCAGAGCCTTATAACAAGAATTCTTTCATTCCTGGTCAATAATCTCTCTTCTTGGCACAAAAATGTGCACTTCTGAAACCATACGATGAGACGTCAGAATGCTTTCAAGGTCATATTGAGAGGCCAGACTATCAGAACAGAAGAGGAAGGAGGAAGGCATAAAGCCTTCTCATAAATCACAGAAATCTTTAGACACCTTCATCTCTAAAGCTACAATGGAGTAAAAGCCACACCTAGAAAAGGACTTGGGGACACTGGAGTTCCCTGTAGCAAAGAATCAGCTGGGAACTCGGGTGAGATACAGTCATGGCATCACCTTGGGAGAGTGACTGTACTCAAACCAATGACTGTTTTCATCGTGGCTGTAAGGAAGGATGTTACTCTACTATGGACTGAGGCATCAGGATTAGTCCATGTCCAAAGCATATTCTTTGAAGGGGTACCTAAACCCCTAAACTGAGGTTTTCCAAATTAGGAAGGGAGTTAGCAGGGTAAATGGCTCCTATTGGTATTAGGGAGGAGGTTCAAAGTCAGTGGGGCCACTGGCTGGCCGTCAGTTAAAAGGGAATTCTGGACAAAGCTCTTCCCTGGCAGGACAGTAAAATGACGGAGGCAGTTGCCGAGAAGGCTACGAAGGCTTTACGTCCTTTTAAAGACCCAGTTAGTAATTTTCATAGAAAAAGAACTGTGTGGGGGGAGCCCAGAGGGAACAGAGGTGAAAGTAAGTGGGGAGGGGGATAGGATGCAATAGGTGGGAACAGGGGTGTGTTTTGGGGCTCACAGCCCTTTCTGAGACCTGTCTGTGAGACTGCCTCCTGTGATCTGTGTCCTGACCCCTCTAATGCCAACCCCAAAGGGGCTTTTCCAGCAGATTGCAACTCTGGCTTTTGTATGAGGTTGCCTTGAACCAAGACCTGGGGAGAGCAGGTCCCATAAGCTTTTTGGGGGGAACATGACCATGAGCTGCATCTTGTGCTTGAGTCCAGCTCGTGCATGTTCCTACAAGCACTGTAATCACCAACCTGATGAGAAAGGTACCAATCCACCAAAATATACCTGGGAGCCTTTGCCTCACCTAGACTCTACCAGCACTTGCCTTACCATGGCAAGCGCAGCAACTGTCACTGTTCCAGCACAGAATGGGATGGCTGGCAGTGTAACCCCATCCCCGCATATTTTTCCTTTGAAAATTAACCCTATCCCAGACAAAACCAGCATAGGGAGAGAACTCTGGCTCCCTGCTCTTCTTGCAGTCAGGGCTGGGAGTCCTCGTCATCTAATTTTAGCAATTTAGGCATTGAATCTAACCTCCCATCCAAGCTTTTCTTTAAGCAACATGTGTGTCCTTTGGCTCCTAGAGGCTGCAGCAAAAGTACAGATAAAGCACATGATTGTAGGGATGCCCCAGCAGCGTGAGACAATGCACTAGCTCTGGGTGAGGACATGGCGTTGGCACAGAGTCAGATTTCTGTTCTGAGCCTCTCGTATGCCTAGACAGAAAGATAAACAGAAATGGGAAACAGAGACTGGATCTACAGAAATGCAGCTTCTATTCTGATATTTGCTCTTGGTGGCGGTTACATTCTTTTAAAGCAAAGTCAACAACAACACTATACTAATCACAGCAGCAACAGAAAAAATCCCCACTAGGCTTGTTTCCTAGCTCATGCTTTGGCATGGGCTGTCTGCTGCTTGCTTCTTGTGTTATAGCGCTGCTTGGAAGCGATAAGAAGCACACAGCCTCCTGTACTTTAAAGTGCACTCGAAATAGAAAGAAAGATACAGTGCTACAAAAGGAAACCGATGGGCTTCAGGCTTTCCCCAGGGCTGACTTTGTGGTTCAACACCCAGGAGCCTGATGGAGCATTGCGAATCAAGAACAAATTTTCCGTTCTCTTTGACGGGCAGTAGGTCAACCTGCTAGTCAAAACTGAAACATTTCTGTTTTAATCCAATTTGCTGTGATTGAGGCACCAAAGTAGTAATTTACCATGACACAGCCATGGCACGTATGCCGTTGACACAACCTCACTTTGGCTAAAGGCTTTTGGTCCAGGACCACCTCCTTATTTTAGGTATAAAGTAGCTGTGGACTTACCAGTGTTATAAAAATGATGGATTCCTTAGCAGAAACTTCCACGGATCATTCAAGTATGATGATAAAAAAAAAAAGTCCACCTCCTCCTCCTGTTTGGAAGGGAGGAACTTTGAGGCAGCTTGTGGCTCATCAGATGTGGCCCCTCCTGGGCTCCTCTAGTTCTTCACTGGGTCTGTTGCCTTTTCTTACTGTTCATCCCACAGATGGCAAATCCCTTCCAAACCAATGTCTACAGAGACTGGCAAGCATGCTAGGTGATGGAGTGGGGAGATTTTCCAGCAGATGTGGGTTTGGGCTTGCAAGACCGATGGAGAGTGCCAGACTCTTGTTTCCCTGTGCTTGGTGAGGTACGCTGGAGAGGGAAACAGCCTCTATAAAGCCAGGAACTTTGCCCAAAGACCAGCCTTAGGGATCACTTGTATTTCGTCAAGACTTATACCAGCAAAAAACTTGTAATACTTAACATCAAGCATTTGTTTAGATCTCTTGACCTCAAGGGACCATTCGGCCTTTGGTCACAAGATAAGTGAAGGTGAGATCGTGATGTTTGCTTGCACGAGCTGGTGACCAAGTTCAAACCATCTCTGACGTTGGGCACATGCTGAGCTCTCACTACTGTGTCTGCACCTGCGCTGTTCTCGTGCTTGATCCATATGTTCTTCTGCCCTCCAAAGCAACACTTCAGCATGCAAGAAGATGAGGACTGCTTTCCATGAATAGTTTTGTGCTGCTCTTAAAGAGGAGACTTGGGAAAATCTGTGGAAACTTTCTCACTGGCCCAAGTGAATTGTGAGAAAGAAAATATTGATTCAAAGTCAAAAAGCAAAATGTTTTTGTTTTTTCTTGCATTTGGAGATGAACATGAAAGGCAAGTCATGATGGAAAGGGGAATGGCTGCCTGTAGAAACCACAAAGAAAAGCTTTCTAGGACCTGGCTCCAATCTTGCTGTGCTTGGATTAGTCACTGGTTTACAACCTGGATGCCAACGAGAGTCATGTGTGATCAGCTCCTCTGCAAAATGGGCCATATACAGTGGGACAGGGGAAAGGGGTCTATCACTGAAATTCGCTGTTGGACAGGCCAACAAATAGGTAACTGGTGTTTGACCAGAATTAGTTTAGTCTGGATCTAAGCTTGCTAATCTCTCCTAAAACCTTAGCCTTGTTCTTCCTTTTGTGCCCCTCCCCAGCCCAAGTTGGGGGGAATGAAATAAAAGGAAGTGGTTGAAAAAGTCTTTAAAGAGGAAATTCTTGTCTAATTCTAGGTCATGGCAGGGGCTGCGTGTTCTGCACAGAGATGATAGAATCTACCATGATTGGAAAAGACATTGGCCATTTTGAAACCAGCACTAAAGACTTCCTCACATCTGGCCCTGAAAAGGGAGGAAAAAAAAAAAAAAAGGGAAATATGTTTGTGCATGGAAAGGGTGGCTCGTTACATGGGAGGAATCATGTCCTGGCTGCTTGGGGAGGCAGGATGTCAAGCTCGGAAAGCCAAGTGTTTATTTTGGAAAAGCAAGCTCTGAGTTTCTCATTTGCACATGGATGTGCTTCACCTCCCTCTCCCCATCCAGCCCCCTGCTCTTTCCAGCCAGTGTTCCTGGGAGAAAGCGGAGCCATGCTCCCAGCCCTCCTGCTGGCTCTGTCCCCCTCCCAGGGCACAGTGGCACTGTCACCAGCTAGCAGCGAAGCTCCTGGCAGAGGAGGATGAAGCTGGAGACTGGTTTCCTCTTCCCAGACTCATTGTGGTGCTGCCCTGCTGGGAAACCTTGGCTTCTTTGGTTTCCCACACCTCATCTTGCTCACTCCTTCCATGAATTTCCAAAATGCTTTGCGAGAAGCCAAAACACCTGCTCTGTGAACTGGGATCCTTGGAGGAAGATGGCAAAGGTGCTCCTCCTGGACTGGTATGATTTTTTTTTTTTTTTTTAAATCACAGGTAGATGTGATTCCTTCTTTCTCTCCTGAAGCACCTGGCTCATTGTCATTAGTTATCTCTTCTTTCCCCCTTGTCTTCAGCATCTCTCCCTCCATCTCTTCCCATTTTAACTGCAGAAGGGACAGTAGATTACCCGTGTCAAATATGTCAGCTTGAGCCCTCTGTCCTGGTTCTGTGAGAGTGCCATCTCACAGCCAGCAGCCACAGCTTGTCCCTGGGAGGTGCCGGCTGTCTACCAGCCAACATCACTTACAGAGCTCTGCTCTTCCTGCTGGATGAATAACGGCATCGCCTGGCTGTGCCAGCTCTTATTTCTGCCCAATGCAACTGTCTGAAGTCAGTCCAGGAGTCTGATCTTGAATTAGAGAATGGCAGCGAGGACTTAATCTCCTGTACAATTAGTGGTCAAGACTCAGCTCAAGAGATACAAGCGAAGAGACGCAGGTTCTGCTCTTTGCCTTTTCAGCAACAGTCCAGTAATTCTCCAAATCCAAACTTTGGATTGCTCAGCTATTATTTTGGAAAGGGGAACAAAAATAACACAACGAAGCCTGCTGCAGCCCCTTGAAGTGGACTCAAGTGGAAATAAAAGCCCTTTGCAGAGCGAGCTTTGGACTGATTTTTTATTTCGTATCCAAAAATTACTTGGAAAGACCACATCGGCCAAAGACCAAGGTCTAGTCTGCGTACCTGAGCTGCTGTCCAGATGGAGAAGAAAAAGAACAGATGCATCGAAGTGAAGAGAAGGATTTCAGAATGTGTTTTCAAAGCCTCCTGTTCGCTGAAAGGGCTGGAAAGCAATTTAGAAAACATATCTAGGGTTTCCTTTGAACATAAGGGAAAAATTGACTTGGACAGTGCTAACACAGTGCCTTTCCAGGCTTACCACAGTGGGGAAATGTCATTTGCTTGCTAGGAACTCAACCCAAACTCTCTCTTGGGTCAGTTGCTTCTCTGCATTGAACAGGCTGGTGTGGGAGGAGACAAGTGCATGGGAAGCTGAATGAGACTTTTAAGATATTTGGCCTTCCTATAATAGAGGTTAAAGTTGGCAAATAGTTTGGTATTTTTTTTCCTATGACTTTGCCCAAGTGTCCAAAGAGATCTGTGATGGCAGTGCTCTCACAGGCTTATTAGTTAGAAGCAAAAAGAATGAAAAATTCTTTGGCTGGCCCAGATTGGGCTATGTGTAGAGAGGGCTGGCTGAGGCTCCCATCCAAGCAGGGAGGCTGAGCAGTTACACCCACCCGAGGTGCTGCACGTGCTCTGTTGGCTGGTACGAGTGGGTTCTTGCTTTCTAGTCCTTCAGTGAATCTACATCATCTCTAGCCAAGCTGTCCTCTGACAGTGACCTCTGTGTCTTTGGCCATGGGCAGATCTTCCACTTTCTACTGCAGAGGACAGAGGTTCTGCCTAGCTCCCTTGTCTCTGGAATCATGCAAACATGGATGGATAAATGAAAACTGTGCACCCACTGTCCCATCTTGCCCAAGGCAGGCTGGAGGTGCAGGAAACCAGCACCTTCCCTCCCTGGTCACAGCATCAGTGCGGATTCACTTTCCATGGACATGGAAATCAGACTCCCTTTCTCTTCTCAATCTTTTAGATATATTCACTTTTCTGCTACAAAGAGAGAAATTTTGAAAAATAGGGTTTCACTTGTTTTTTTTTTTTCTATGGAAAACATGTTTTTTTAAAAAGAAGACATTTAGACTAGTATCAGCTATGATTTCCACGGAAAACATGGTTTTTTAGCAATTCTGGAGGCTGATGGTGATGTATGTTCACTGAAGGTGAAGGTCTGGCAGCTGTAGCTAATGCTGAAACCAGTGGATCTAACATGGAAATCAATGTGGGACTAATGTTGAGGTTGATGGAAAACCATGGTGCTTCCAGTGAAATGCTCTGAAGCAAGCTGGACAAATCAGGTAAAGCCAATATGGAAGAAAACATCAAACTTGACCAAGAATAACCAAATGGAGGGCTAATATCCAATCTCGGATATATGGACACCAGACCCTGCTTTCCGTTTCTAGTATTGCTTTACAGCCTCCTGGCAGTCTTCCTTAGCTAAAAATCATATGCAATTCCCTTCCCACTGAAGGCCTATATATCCTACCACTGTGGACTAAGTTTTGGGATAACAGACAAATAGTCTTGACGTGTCCAGAAACCACATACAATGAGAAAAGCAGAATTGACAAGTGTAAAAAGTCTATTTTTACAGAGTCCAATGATGTATTTGGGCTGCAGCAAGCTGTCAAATGCAACATGGACTGAATTGATCCAGACTCTAGCCTTTGTTGTGGGAAACTGTGGAAGTTCCTCACCTCCTTGAAAGAGACCCTGAGGAAGAGGTGCTGAGGTCTAAGACACAGGTCTTGCGTTATATTTAGTCTTTAAGTCTTGCTATGATTCTTCTCTGAATGTGGATTTAAGGACTTCATCGTTCATTTTCAGCTTACATAGGATGTGGGAATTAGTATATGCCCAAACCTGGTAAAAAACAACCAAACAAAACCTGTCCATCATCACTGATATAATCCAAAAGTTTCTAGGCTTGAATGTCTAATAAGGAAAGGATGTAGAGCTGAAAGCGACAGGTAGAAAACAGGACTGCTGCTGTTTAGAGAAAGGACAGGGGAAGGGAAGGAGAGCTCTTACTCTTGCTCATTGGGGCTCCTCAGCAGAGCAAGGGACGTGTGAATCAGGGTTTGGCCATTCCTGGTCTCTGCCCCAGGGCTGGTGTTGGCTGCAGCATCTCCTGCAGTGTCTTGCAGCATAGTCTTGGCAATGCAAGAAAGCTGCCTTCTGGCATGGTTGCTGGTGTGTTGATGTGACCTGGAGCTAGAGTTCGAAGCAGTTTTACCATCTTCTGCACTCCTCAGGCTAGCGGTGATGTTGGTGGACCACATTTCTATCACCAGTTATCTAGAGAGCCTGGCTTTGATGGGCTCACGCCCCACTTGCCATGACTGTGCTAACTGGTAACCTGTGCTAAAAAAGGGGTTGGAATAAACCCCGAGTATGATGCACGTCTTTGCAAGGAAGAGAGAGAAAATTTCTCAGCTAGATGCACAGCAGTAGTAGACTTGCACGTGGAAGATCTGTGCCTGAAAAATTGTCTGTCTTCAGCTGTCGTCTAGCTTAATAAAGGCAGGATGGAGAGGGAATAGCTGTTCTTACCTCCTTAGACTATCACAGCTACAACAGCACTACAGCAGAACTGGATCAATATGCAGAGAGGGAGAAAAAGTTGTCTCTTTAGAGAGACAAGCAGACAGACAAATAGACAGCGAGCCAGATTCTTCTCTGTTATATGCGTGTAACTCCAAAACTATTAAAGGAGCTATTTGTAACCAGGAACAGAATCAAATTGCTGGCGGAGTTCACCGTAAAAGATTTTCAGTTCAATCTTTGATGGCGTTTTAATAGTATCAGCTACTCATCAGCAATGTCAGGGTTAAATACTCCCAGCATGTGTGCAATTGCAGAAATACCCCAAGAAGAACCAAGGAAATATTTCCATCTTAAACTCCGATAAGGAGTGAAAACGTGCAACTCGTTCCATATGGTGGCTGAAAGCCCTGAGCCAAGCGGAAAGCCGCGGAGTCTGCCAATACGTAAGAGCTTGCAAGCCTGATAAATGAGTGCGTTGCTTTGGGAAAGCCAGAGACGAAGTCGCACTAGAAAGAATAAAACCGAAGAAAAGTGAGGAGTCCTTTTTTTTTTTTTTAACTTAGAAAAAAAAAGAGCCAAGTCCTACCCATTTTTCTTGTTGGATGGCAGCAAGAATTTCTGGAAATGTTTTACATGTCAAAGATTTAACCAAGCTGGGATGTTTGTGGACAAGCCATTATGAAATGAATAAATAAATCAGAAAAAAGCAGGGGGAAGAGCCTATCTGCTCTCCTGCTTTACAAAAATGATCCTGGACTGAGACAGCTGCCTTCTTCTGGGATACTCTGCGCAAGCCAGGATGAAAGTGCTCACAGACTGGACCATTCCCAGATTTCTCCAGCATCGGTACGGAAGACAGTTCTGTGCTTGGTCCTGTGGCAAGGAGGGAAAAGGCACAACAGGGGAGTTGGAGGACAAGCAACGGCCAGAGAAGCATCCCAGCACCGGGCATCCTCCAGCATCAGGATGGAGGCTCCCAGCTGCTCCCCAGCAACATGACCACCCCCAGCCCCAGGCATGGGTCCTGGACCAAACAGAAGTGGAGCTGTGTCTGGCACTGGGGTCAGGGAGGAGGGGAGAGCCAGGCTGTGCTGGAAGGGAGCAGAGGGTCAGAGCAGATTGCTCATCTCCTCCTCCGGTGCCTGAGATTTGACAGGTCTGCATTCTTGGCTGAAGGGATCTGGCTGTACAATCGATTTCTGGAGAGGAGTGGGTAAATTCACAGCTTGGCTGCCTGGAGGAAAGGCTGTTCCTTTGAAAAAGTCTTTTGACTGTTAAGCAAGTCACCTCCTACAGCCTGAACATACCCCTGTGTTAAGCCAAATCAGAAATAGAGGAGGAAATCAACCACGCAAACAAAATCAGCTCTCCTGTTCCTTCTCCAAACAGGGATTTTTCATCCAGGAGCTGCTTTGAAGCTGTGGCTATAGAAGTACCTAGGTTCTCTACAATGGACAGCAATAGGAAATCGTAGCCGGCTCATTTGCCTGAGCAAATTTGTTGTAATGAAGCTGTCCTGCTACATAAGCACTTCTGCATGGGCAGAGAGCAGTTTGCCCCATGCCAGCTTGATGACTTCACCCAAAAAAGGCATCCAAAGCTGAGAGCGTTGTGTTAGGCTAAAAAGAGCAAACCCTGCAGGTTGTAAATTGCTAGGCGAGGTGACAAATGGCACGTGAACTGGCCAATATAATCTATCTGGAAAGTTGAAAAGAATCCTGCCTTCTCATGAGCCTAAAATATTTCTTTTTTGAGAGTACCTTATTTTCCAAGTATGTGCCACATTTGTTTACTTGCCAAAAAGTCTGTTCTCTAGTTTGTGCTTCTGTCTTGCATCTGCTGACCAAACTGGCTTCTCAAAAATTTCCCTGGCAAAAGGGAAATAAAAGTTTCCCGTATTTGATGTGCTGTGCTAGGGCAGCTGTGTCCTTGCCGTGGTGCCTGGCTGCCCAGGTTATTCCCAGGCTACTAATAAGGGGGAGTTAGGGCAGACATAGGTGGATTTGCTGGGACGGAGGGATGGTGTGGCTCAACGTGGGTGCAATGAATGGGGGGGACCTTTGTGGTGTGGGTGCTTGGCTGAGGTCAGGCTGGGGCGATGTCCTCAGCAGAGGAAAGGTGTCCCTGTGCCACCTGGATGCACAGAATAAGGAAGATGTGATGGACCTACAGCAGTGGAGCAGGGAGGTGCAGGGGTTAATGAAAGGTTTCCTAATTCAAGGATGGTGTCTTGGGCTTCTCAGGTCTGTTCATTGGTATATTAGCCAGTGTCTTGAACTTGCTTTGTTTTCTTGGGGGCTGTTGAGGGCTCAACTAAATCAACAGGCTGTGCTGAGGGTTACAGCTCTGGTTGCTGCTAAACCAGCCTGTCCTATCCCTGTAGCCAGCACTTCTATCTGCAGTGTGACTTGTATATTGTTCCTCCCCACCCAAGCCCTGGCAAGACGTTTTCCTTTGGCCATGGCTGTTGTCCACTCTCCAATCCAGCCCCCTTCCCCTGCCACTCTGTGCTTTGGCCTCTCTGGGACTGTCACCTCCCTTTGAGTATTGCCTAATGTGATGTGCGTGCTCCCAGGCTCATGGCAGGGAGGTGCTGGGTAATCCCACCCCTCCGTGCCCACAGGCCTGGCAGTTATTATTTGCTCAGGCTTTCTTGAGCCAGCCCAAGGCACTGCAGGGAAATCCTCTCTAGGTTTGAGCTGGCCAAAAATTGAGTGGGTGGAAAATCGTTAGAGGCTAAATGCTGAGCTTTCTCAGATGATGGTCCCTTTGATTTCCATTTAAGAACAAGTTAGAGCTAATTTTGATTATGACATCTCTCTGTCCTTGCAAAATCCCCCCTTGCCTAAAAGGCATAAGCCTGAACTTAGGACCAGATTTTCCTTTGTATTTTATTGTGTGCCGTCATTTACAGCTCTGAAAAATGCCCATAAACACACTCGGTTTCATGCTCCCTTCTCCTGCACAGCCTCTGTGTTGGCTGAACAGTTCCTGCCAAAGATCTCAAGGGCTTTTAGGCACTTAATTTTCATCAGTGGAGATTAGCTGCCTGAACACCATTAGATTTGATCCCAGCTTGCTTCACTTCAGCCCTGCAGCCCTGATTTTATCACACAAGAGAGTGTCTATAGTGGCTGGAGGAGTTCCTGAGCTGAGGTCTGGGGGATTCCAGATGTGCTGTTCTCCAGCTGCTGTGGAACATTCACCGTTGGGTTTGTGCCATGCCAAGGAACCAGCAAGAGACCTGCTCTGCCTCCTGCACCAACACTGATGTTAATCCAACCAAAGGTGGCTGCTGAGAAATCAGCTTAATTTTCCAGCCACTTGGTTCCAGCAGATGAAGTTGCAGGTTACTCAAGTACATCTATGGGTCTTTTAAAGGAGCATTGAGTATGAACAGTGGGTTTCTCCAGGACAAAGGCAGCTGTCAGCTCTGCTCAAATACGTAAGGTTGCAAGGTCAATCTTCACCCCCTGCCACCCAGGTATGGCCAGGTTTGTTCCCAGCAGGTTTCTAGTTGTTGCATGGATATATCCCTTTTGTGGGAATGTGGATCTGTTTGAAATGTTGCTTGTCGCCCTATGAAGATTTGAGCTCTTCAAACAGGAATCTCTTTGGCTTAATAAGGTATTATGAACTAGTGCTTCACTTTAAGAATAATTCTTAGGCCATTTTCTCTATCAGCCCTTGGAGTAACACTTTACTCCCTGTGATGGTGATTGAGATCACCTGTGATAACCAGGTGATGGGACTCCAGCACTTATCTGGTATCCTGTGCCCCTGCAAAAGCAACCCAAATGCCTGCCATGTCCTGGGGAGTTTCCTGGTAGGTCCCTGACCACAGGAAAGCAGCTCTGAAGTTTTGCTCTGTCTAATGTACATCAAAATGTCACCAACAGTGGAGATGCTTTGAAGTAGGTATTCTAGAAGCAAGTCTTCAACTGCTATGAAAAATTTTTGTTCCTGTGATTTATTCCTGGCTGTGTCCATTTAAGTAAAGCAAAGGGCTCGACCGGATCATTCTTCAGCTACTTTGAAATTAAAGAGATTCTTCCCCAATGCTGAGTCAACGAGCACCTCTGTCAAACTGATATCATCTGGCACCTTTTGCCTAGGACAACAGAAAAATGCCACAAGGTAAGACCAAAGGTCCATCGAGTTTCTCCTCAAAGGGGAACAATGCCATGAATCCTGCAAATGTGGGGACACCCCTCACCTGGGAAGGTTGTTTCCCCAGGCTGAAGCTCAGGTCTTGCACTTTGGCTATGCTGACCCCTGCCATCACCACAATTGTGGGAAACTCAGCTGCGTGTTTTGTTAACTGGGATGATGTTCATATTCTCTGCTGATATGTTTTTTTTTAAGCATTGCCAACTTAGGCAATCAGAAAACTGTAGCACACATTGCAACATTTGTTTTTCAAGGTTTTCTTCTCAACGATAGGAAATTCCTTTAATGAAAACTCCCTTTTGAAGGACTTCTTGACACTGAAGCTTGGAAGATGTACCAGTGTCCTGACCTAAAGTTCTGACTCAGTCTTCTGGATGGAGAAGATGCAGCTTTTAAGTAAGGTTTGTCTCTTGCAGGCCTAAAAACCACAATCTAGACTTGTTCTGGCCTAGTGCCTTTTGGAAAGAGTAGAAGTATTGGAGGTCATGCTGTGCAGACATCAGAATAGACGGGCTGGTTCAGATCAAAGATGCATCTGGCCCAATATCCTGTCTCTAATGGTGCCAACAGCAAATGCTTGGGGTAAGATATAAGACCATGGCAAGGTCCTGGTGATACTTCCTATGGCTCTTCCAACTCATGGCAGTTTGCAGCTGAAGGACTTCCTGAGCTAGGGGTCATATCCGCATCCTGGAGTGTAATCACCCTTGTTGGATCTTTCAATGTCTTAGTTGTTCCTTGAACCCATTTATGCTTTTGGCTTCTACAACGTCCCATGACAATGAGTTCTACCACTTAATTATGTACTGTTTAAAACAGAACGATAAATCATAATAACCTTCAGTTATAATAAAAGCCTTGGATTTGGATAAGATTGCCAGCATGGATAAAGTCTGCATAATTACATTCATGTATTATGTCTACAGCAATGATAGCCTCATACCAAAGTGTGGGGAATACACTTGACTAGTTTATGGCAAGATCTTCAAGAGAGATGGGTAATTCAGGACCTTCTGCTCTCAGCTGCCTGGTGGAATGTGCTTTGGCAGGGTCTGGCTTATACAGGGCTGTCCATCTGTTTTCTTTCCTCCAATCCAGTTAGCAGGAAAGGTTTCTCCATCTTTGCGAACTGGTGAGGTCTCTGTTGTTTAAGGAGAAAGGTCAGGGTGGTGGATGCTTTTCCTGTGACTTTTCCTTCTCCATGAATCTCCAAAGACTTGAAGAGAAGTTCTGTCCCATGCTGGAGTTGTGTTTCAAACCTTCCCACAGATTCCCAGGTTATGGCTTGGACTGAAAGATCTTCCTTGTGCAAACAAGCCTAGCCTTGGGTTTATTACTTATGGGCCGTGGAGGAAAGCCTGGCTCTGCTGGGAAATTAAACACTGGTTAAGTCCTTTCTGTAAGGGTAGGGAGATCTTGCACCTGCTTTGAAGACCAACCTCACCTCCCATGCATCTCTCTCTGTGCAAACTTGGACCAACAAGTGCTTGCTGGAAGAACAGAGCCCAGCCAGGGTGGGATGAGCCACTGCCTGAGGTACTCTGAGGCATGGGAGACTGAGGTCTGCCTCTGGTTCCCCATCCTGCAGATGGCTCCCAGGAGGGGTTCCCATCTATCAGAGCAACACCACTAGTAGACTTGCTCTGGAGCTTGGTCTTCACACAGCAGGGGACATGTCTCACATCCTCAAGACAGTTCTGAGAGCTAGATCTGATCTGCTTCCTGGCATTTTCACTTTGCCTTCCCAAGAACTCATGTTTTGTGGTGACAGTGGCAAAGTACATGTAATTCTGCAATGTTTTCTGATGGAAAAAAATTAAATTTTTGTTTTTCCTCAAGGTACTGGTAACCTTGGAACCAGCAGCTCCTCAGAATTTCTCTGAGCAGTTTTCTGCCCGAAGTTTTTGGGGGAAAAAAGGGGGTCTGATTGTTTAATCCTTCCAGCTAAGTAAAATCATGTGCGCTGGTAAATTCTCCAGGAGATGTACAGTTCACTGCTTGTCAGGCCAGGATATTAAATTAAGCAATTTTCATCAGATAACACATCTTCTGGTTCATGTAAAATGTCCAGCAAATAGCTGCACTCATAATTCAGCCTGATTGAAAGTGAGCTGCTAATCCATTTCACTTTGGAGACACGCAAGAGCATGGCAGAGGGGCCATCTCTGTGGGAGCCTCCTGTTTGCAGCCACGCACATGAATGTGCTCTTCCCTTGGGCTCTCTCCGCATCCACCTGCACGGGCAGGCAGATAGTGCTGCTGGTCTTTGCTGACCCTTTCAATGCTACACAGCATGGCCTGGATTAGCTGCTACATGGGGAATCCTTTTAAGAGATGAAACCTGCATTTGGGGAAATCATTCTGCTTCGGTTCCCTCGTGGTAGATGTGGATGGTGGAAATCTTCAGTAAGGCTCATCTCTGAGTTTGTTTCCTATCGCTCCCCTCAGTGGCCCTGAGCTCCAGCCCCATCCAGAGCTTTGCTGTCCTTGCCAGCCCATGGGAAGGTCTTGCCCAGCACAACTGGGCAATGTTTTGTGGCAGCCTGCCCTCCTCTTGCAGCCAAACTGGTTACCTAATGCTGGAGCGTGAATTTGAACATTGAAAATTTATAACTTGGGATGCATCATGAAAGCATCTGAAAATGTTCTGGTTGTCATTAGCAATAATAATGATAATAGTGGGAACTCTTTAATAGTATAGTAAGGGAACTTCTTATTTGCTGATGCTTTATAGGTTCACATTGTTCCAGTCTCCCCAAACAGGATGCTGGGAACCATTCCCCATTTCTTCTGTTTCTTTTTAAATTAAAGCCAAGCTACTCTGTAATTGCATGAGTCCAGAAGCTGGGGCTTGATGAAAAGCAAAACTGTCTTCTGTGATGAGGCTCTTTCCCAGGGTCAGCCTGTCTCTGAAGGAGCCTTTCTCCTAGTAGACTAGAGAGAAGCAATTTCAGCTACATCAGGTGAATTGGGTGCTTTGCCTTTATGGGCATCCATGGTCCGTTGGGGACTACTTGCCATACTGCATGTGGGGAGTGGTTGTGCAGCATGAACCACCTAACCCAATTCATTTCCCTTCAGCCGAGATGGAAAACACCCATCTTCAGAGCAAGAGACGCGAGCCGGGGCATCTCCGCACCTCTCCAACACGATTAGCAAACCAGAGATGGATTGCTTCATTAAAGCCAAAAAACTCTGAGCAACCACATCATTATAGAATACCCGGGAAATCCTATATCTCACAGACCAGAGACGTTCCCCCTCCCCCTGTGAGCAGAGCCTCCCTCTTCAAAACCCGCTGACCTTATGCTCGCCTGCTCCCCAACTCCTGCTGCTTTGCTGCCAGGCGAAACCCCTCTGCGACGCACGGAGGGTTAGGGCTTTATTGCCTCCATCCCTCTGCGGGGGGCCTGTTTTCAAAGCCCAGCTCTCTGTATCCAGCCCTACTCGCTCGTAAAAGGACTTGCAGCAAAACAAAATGACAGGTGAACAATCCCACCCGACCGACTCCTGTCCGGATGGGAGGGCTGGGGCTTGGTGATGAACAGACTGGACCTCTGGCTTGGGCAGAGCAGGGCAGGCAGTGGGAGGGAGTGGAGGGACAGCAGTGCTGCGATGCTGTGAACGAGATGAAATTAGTCTTGCTGTTATGTTTTTGTTATACACATATATTGCAGGTAAAAGAGTCTATGTCTATGCAAAGTCATTCTCTAATCATTATCACTGCAATAATGTTGTTGCTCTCTCTATATATTACCAAACTTTGAATATTTTACATAAAAATAATAATAGTAAGGGGATTTTTTTCTTTGCTCAGGTCTGAGTGCCCCATTAGCTTTTTCACAGCCATTGTACCTTGGCTTCTTCCCACTCAGCCCCTCATTATATCTCACCGGTGTATCCTTGCTCCTGCTGCCTGGTGCTGTGGGGATCCTGACTTTGTGCTTTGTTGCCTGGAAAAAATCCTGCCCTAAGTCCTTTCTGGGTCCCAGCTCCTTAAAACCTCTTTTTAAATCCCACAAAACCTCATCTGTAAAAAAAAAAACAAAAACTAGGCAGAGTTTTGTCTTAATAGAACTGGATTTAACCTTTATCAGCTGCTCTGGAAAGAAAATCAGGTTGAAACAGAGTCAGGTGCTTGGCAAATGTTCCCTTCCTCTCCACATTTCAGCTCTAACATCAATGAATTTCTGTCTGTTGGCTCAGTCTATATGAGCTGTGTGTGGATTTCCATGCTACTATTAATTGCAGAGCAAATTAACCTTCTTCAGACCATACGTTGTTGCCATAATGTATGCAGATACATTATTAACCACCGTAAAATAAAAATAAAAGCACGGTTGAACTCATATTATCACCCAGAGATTAAATGCCCATGTTTAAAAAACTTGGCAGCGTTTCCACAGCAGGACTTTTGTCGTGTAATGCTGTATCTACTGGGATTATCCTTTTTAAAAATTGGCAGTGTCCTCTGAAAGCACAGTCTCTAGCTTATAATTTTCCTTTTATCTTTTTTTGGCAGCTACTAGGAAAAAAAAAAAATCTCTTTTGCCGTTTCCAGACTGGGGACCTCTTTTTTTTCTACAGCAAAGTACCAGTTCTGTAAGCGACAGATTTCTCCACTCAGCATCTTTGGGACACCCATCGATCAATGACAGGGAATTTAAGTAAGAGGAGGGGGTGACTTGGAAAATAAACTCTTCACATTCAACTGACGAAGTGGGAAACATCCGCTGCTGGCCTATCTCCACCGGCTCGGATGGAGTGGTGCCAGCACGGAGTTTGGCCCGGCGTCTTTCAAGTCATTATTCTTTCATTGGTTATTTGCTAGAGTATATTGAAAGCCTGAGTTTTACATCTGCTTCCTCACCGACTTTCTTTCCTTCTATGATGAACACGCTTTGTTTTCATATTTGGCTTTCACAAAGCCTGGGTTGCAAACCCCTGTTTAATGGCAAACAGGTTTATTTTTTTGGGAAAAGCATGGGCCATGTGCACACACAGGTAGATATGAGATTTGTTATTCTGGAGACACTCACCAGCAATGAGCTATTTTTATGTAGCTGGAAAAAATTAAATGCAGAAAAACTGATTCTGAAAGAAAAACCAGCACGTATGAAATCTTTTGGGTTTTTTTTTTTTGTTCTTCAGTTTTAATAGAGTTCTATATTTAAAAGCAGAAATTAGTTGCAAAGATGCAGACATCCCAAGCACTGTGTAGTCTGCCTGCAGTTTAGATAACAATTTAGATAATTATTATTTAAATATAAACAAACAATCAATGTTGAGTTAATTATAATAATTAAGCTAATTATAAAAAGTGACTATACATAAGTCAATTGCTTAGATAACAATTAATTATCTTGCTGCCCTCCCTGGGGCTCCATTTCCCAACAGCTCCTGAGGACACGCTCAGCCTTGCTGACCCGAGCAGAGCTCCTTCCGCTGCCGAGTTCACCCTCTCCATGGGAGGAGGTGGGACCACAACAGCTCAGTGATGGCTTTCAAAACCTGAAGATTGAGCAAAGCTGCTGAAAGGTAAGTAATTAAAAAGCCTATAAAATTGCTTTTAATTTTTTTAAATGCCTATCAACATTTCAGAAACTAAAATCATAGCTGGGTATTTGATGGCTGACAGTTTGTCAGAAGCAGAAGATGAATTTCAGATATAAAATGCTCCCTGCCCAACAGTAAGAACCCAATGGAGCACGAATCAGGTAGACATTTGGGCCCCAGACATGTTTCAGTTTTAACATGTGTAAAGAGGAACCCACAGCAATGCACCCAACCTCCTGTGTGGCTTCTGCAACTACGGGACCTGGAAGCTCCCAGGAACAAACTGGTTTTGCAGCGTGCAGGCAAAAGATGTTTGGTTAGAGACTCCCCAAAGAAGGAGCTTTGGAGAGAGGGGACAAAACCTGCCTTGTCAGCAGGCTTCAGAAAGATCTATGCTGACAGAAAACCTGAATTTTGTCAATGGGCTTTCCAAGGGGATGGCCGAAGGCACGGCTTCTGAAAGGGAGAAGCTCTCCCGATGGTTTCTGCAAAGAGCAAACCCCAGCCAAGCCCTTGGTGGCCAGCAATAAAGGTGATCCAAAGCCCCCTGATCCTCTGATAACAACAGTGGCTTGTAAGCACGTTTGGGGAGGGCTTATCCTTCCTTTGCAACAGAAGTGTGCGTTTGGCTGTAAATTTCTTCCAGCTGTAAAGTCAGAGAAAACACTGATAAGCTCTCCCTGCCCCGCCATCCCCCCAGCTGGGAATGATAGATTTACCAGAGGTAACTCAAAGTACCAGTTCCCTTCTCCTCCACTGCTGGAGCATATGGAATATATTGTGGTCTGAGGGAAATACATCTGAAGAATTTCTCCTGTGTCTCTTCAGGAGAGCTCCAGCGTGGGTTACAGCAGGTGTCACAAAATCAGCGGGCTCCCTCTTTTTCCTTGGACACCTAAAGTGGGTTAAGTGACCAAATGTAGTTGCCTACACCCAAAGTGACAGCAGATATCTGCATCAGGCTCCAAAAGTTTTGCTATTGCTTGGATTTGGGTGAGACTAGCCATGGAAGCTCCAAAATACTGGAAGAAAAGGTGAGGCTTTCCAACAAGAGGGACAACAAGGAAATATCTGCGATCTGCCTGGAAAAATCCGCTCCTGCAGAGTGTCTGATCCCAGGCTGTGATAAGCAGTTTCCATAATGTGCTATTTATGCTCTGCTGTCTGAGGAATAAAACCGAAACGCTCTTGTTAATCCTCTGCAGTAAGTGGGATTGCCTGGGAGATGGACTGGTAAACGTGAATTACAGGAGGTCTTCAGCTCTCGAGGAGTCCTCACTTGTCCTCATTTTCCTTTGAAGTCAGTAGCAATTGAAGTATTATCAGTGATAACGTGTTCAACCAAAAGCAATCAGCCAAATCCTGCAGTTAACCAGCACCTTCTATTAAGGTATCCAGCTCCAGAAAGGATAGAGCCATCCCCACAGGATAAACACACTCTGTTTTTTCCACCAGTGACTAAAATTCACTTTGGGTAAAAAGGGGATCGAGCTGAAACACCAGCGAAGGCACATCCATTACGAGTAGTCAGAGCTTAAGCTGCCAGGCTGATGGGAACTCAGAGTTGAGATAAAAATCTGTGCATTGACCCGTGAGGCTGAATTATCCACTATATGGAAACCCACTGACCTTATCGTCTTCCAGGAAAAGGCACAGCGTATTGGAAAGTATACGGAGAGGCTTGGGAAGAAAATTGGGAAAGACAGACCATTTCTCCCACTGGAAGTTCTGGGACCTACTGGAGGCTTGGGGCGGGTATTTCCAAAGTGCTTTCGCCTGTGGAAGAGTTTTCTCCAGTGAAGTTTTAACCACAGCACTGAGCAGACTCTGATTTACAGCCCTCGGAGCATCCAGGATACCAGAATTGTGTTCGGTTTCATGTCAACCCTGGATGCAAAGGCGGAACTTAACGCAGGCTAGACCTCTGCCTGTCAGGCTTTCCTTCTGCCTCCATCCCTCCCTGCAGCGTTTTCTGTTCTTTCTGCCCTATTTGAGTCTGTACCAAACCCAGGAAAGTCCTTTGCAAGGTACTGTCACGCACCTGGGGGTGTAGGAGGCTGGACACTGGTGGGTATGTCAGTGGGTTTGCCTGTGGTTGGGTTTTGTCCATATCCCTCCTTTTTCTCTCCATAAACTGTATCTGGGTGAGGTTTGAGGCTTAACGACATTTGTTCGGGTTATCTTGTCAGAGATATAGTTTGTAGGTTTTTGGCCTGATGAATAATGTGAAGTCATGTATATTACAACAGGGAATCGTCACAGTCCTGGTCAGAGCCTGATGCCGAGGAGGAGGCAGGTGGGTCTGCAGCCTCTGCGTGCGGAGGTGTGGGCTGATAACCTCCCACCCTGGGCTTGTGTCAGGCCAGAGAGAGTCCATCCTTCCTGCCTGGTGTACCGGAAAAAGGGACAATAACATCGCAGAGCACGTGGGTGAGATGCAGACAGAGCCAGAGCCATTTTTTTTTCAGAAGAAAATTTCTCTGAAAATGTGTCTGGGTAAATCAGTCACAGCTTTTCCCTGAAGAAGACCTTCACTGGGACTCCTTCCTCTGCAAGGAAAGGCTGTGACATGCAACCCTGTCATGTGTTTCCATATATTCTGATTGCCAAAGTTGGAGAGTGTGCCCAGAGCCCTTTGCTGAGGGGTGTGCGACGACATTAGCCACGTTGAAGGAGAGGGATTCTTCTCAAGTGACTCTCCTCATCTACAAACCAGATTTCCAATGGTCCAGACTCAATTCACAGTCAATGGAAAGTGGTCAGCAGCCTGGGAGATCATCTTTCAAACCAACCGTCATTTTTAGGTGGGAAGAAAGACCTTCTGAAGTGTCAGTCCCTTCACACTCTCTACAGACGAGGCCTGGGGACAGCCAACCTTTGATTGCCAATGTTGGGTAGATGACTCCCAGCCAGTATCTACGCACACCATCAACCCTGATGAGTCAAACACCGAGCGGACGGAGCGCTTTCAAACTGGGTTATGAACAAATCCCTCTCGCTCAGAAGTTTGTGTGAGTTTGCCACTAAACTAAGAAAATTTAAAAGCCGGTGAGGTGTTGAACATCTCCAGGCACAAGAGATGTCTGAGGATGTAACAAAGTGTGATTTGAATATCTTACACCTTGCCAGTGAGCCATGCTTAATGGGTCAGGCGGCAGAGGTGTAACAAAATCAATAGAGCTGGAGTGGAGATCTTTGCAGATCCAACAACTGGGTCGTTTGGTTTTGTTTTGTGTCGTGTTGTTGCTGGCTTTTTTTTCTTTCCTTTTTTTTTTTTTTGTCTTTTTTCCCCCCATCTTTTCCCTCTAAGCTTTTTGTTCTCTTGCAAATGTTTTGGGTTTAATCCTTGGGAAGGCAAAGATTTGAAGGGTAGCTGTGAGAGAATTGAGATCTGTTAGGACATATGGTATTTGGCATGATTTGTGCTAAGAAATATCTGCGAGAGGAGAAAATAGGAGCCGCGTCCAATACACCAGGGAAGGAGCCGAGTCTTGCAGACAGGGCTGCAGGCTCCAGCTCTAACCCGGCCTGACAATTGACGGAGAAAAATCCTGTGACTGCAGTATTACGGCACTAACGAGGAACGCGCGTTCTCCTGATCAAAAGTCTAAACCAAACACAGGGTGCTCTCCACTGCTCTGCCTCTGATCTGCAAATCCATCGCTGGTTTTTATCACTCATTTTTTCTTTATCTGAGAGGAGCTGCTCTCAAGCGCTACAACCCGGTTATCTCTGAGGAGGTTGCCAAAAGCATGTCGGGGATCGTTAAATGTAATAATAAAGGAAGCAGGAGAAAACAAGTGGTTTGAGTAGGAAATCGGAGGGAATTCCTGGCCGAGGCTGGCAGTCCAGGGAAGTCTGGGACTTGCAGGTCAGTGTGAAAGAAGAAGGCACAGCTCATGACTCCTAAATCTCCTCAAAGTAGTGACACACTAAATGTGTGTGTTCTCTTCCCCAACCCTCATTAAGAGCCTGTTTACATGCACGCAGATCACCTAGAAGAACAAGCAGTGTTTAAAGTTGAACTTCAGATCCCCACTTGGGCCACAGGTTTGGCCATGCAAAAGCGTGTGTTATATTTTGTTATTTGGCCCGAGGCTTTGAATTTCTTAGCGGTAATGAAAGAAATGGTGTCAGGTCAGTTCACAGGAGAAGGAACAGCAGCACAGCTACATTTTTTCTGATGAATTAGAAAAAAAAGCAACAATATTCTTGGGCCAAAAAACCTTCAGTTTGAAACGAATTTCATTTTGCATTCAAGAAATATTGAGAAGTATTTTTTTTAAGAAAATATACATTTTTAACTAGAAGTGGACTGTAATTAAAAACTTTGCTTTAAAATAACAAAACAAAGTTGTTGGGTTTTCTCTGTTGTTGAGCTTTCCAAATCATTAGGATTTAAAAGATGCATTATGGAGTGTTTTGGTCTGATTGAATTTCCACTTATTTTGCTTCAAAATATAACTCTGGCCAAAAAAAGTCTTTTAGCTCTAATCAAGATCAAATTAATCAAACCTTGTTTGCTACTGACCTGTAGCTACTGTATTAGCAAAGGAGATCTTCAGTTAGAGAAATGGGGCTCTGATACAAATTCAAGGTTTTTATTGCTCTTGTAGCAACTTTCACAGAAAACAGGTTAAAACTAGAATAAAAAAAAAATCTAGGCAAGAATTGCTATTAAAACTAAGCCATCCTTTGGTAGGTAGAGTTTCTCAAAGCTTTTTAGCTCCTCAGTCTCATTAAAGTAGATCTTGGCATCTACAATTCTCTCTAGACCTGGACGGAAAGCCTCTTCGTTGTCGTTTAGTTTCTTTCTATTAGCAATGGTGCTTGCATTTCCTAGCAGTCCTGAACCCATCTCTGCTACAACAAAAGGACTCAGAAGTGCCTGCTCCAGAAGTCTCTGCTTTATGAAATATTTTTCACTGTATTTTACTTGTAGGTTTTTTTTTTTTTAAGTCAAAGTCAATCTGTGAGGAGCAGGACTTACGGAGCTTGGTTTCCTCTGGTTCTGCGTCTCGTGGCTGGATTATCATGTGCCTAATAAGGTGTGAGCTCAGATTGAAAAATTTCCTGAGGTTGGGAACTTTCAAATTTCTTTTTCCTGTGTGCCAGCACCTAACAGCCTCACTGAGCTCCAGCCACAGCCCCTCTCCCAGCAAGGGCAGTAAAGCAGCGTTTCTCCTCTATCCAGCTGCCTGCAGTCATCAAACCGAGCCAACTCCTAACACTTTTGGGGCTTTTTCTGTCCAAGTTGATTGAAATGGATCCGTGGATTTAAAAAGTTATTGCTGGAAGGAGCCAAGTGACCCGCGGGGATGGTGTGATTCCTTGGGAATGGTTGAAAAAAGGAGTTTTGGGTCGAGATCAAACCTGGTGTGCCCCATCCCAGAGGGATGCTGGTTGGGAAAGCTCCCACTTAGGGGGAAAACAGGGACAGACTTTCAAGTCCAAAGGGGTTTAACCTGACAAATGGGAAATCTAGACTTAGTGAGTTAATATTTAGGACCAAGACAGGAAAGGTGGGGTCACCTGAAGGTGTCAGACCCACCTTAGGACAAGTGTTATGAACAGTGTGGCTGCGGGGAGTGCCCTGGTAGATGTCTGGTCCAGAGGCTGGTGTGATGGAAAGGTCTGAGCACAGGACATGGGGCTCTCACTGTACAGGTGCACTGCAGCCCCTGTGCAGGGGGAGATGGTCCTGCCACAGCAAGGCTTAAAAAGCCCCCAGCAAAGCCGTGCATTTGGGCTGTGATTTGCTAGAGGGAAAAGGAACTAACCTGCAGGCACGGTCTAAGATTTAGGCAAGTTGTTTATTCTGAAGAGTCTGTGTTGTGCTTAGTTCCCATGATTTGAGAATGACCATGGATATGAGGTTGCCAACAGATTTCTACCAGCACTGGCTGTGTGTGTCCCATTTTATCCACTGTATGATGTTAATTTTAAATCAAGGATGTCTCAAGGCCACTGGGATGCACCAAGGTTTTGGGTGTCTAAAACTGAGACGATATCCGAGGTTCAGGCAGGACCCAGCTCTGGTGTGGTCGTGTCTTTATTGAAATAATGACGGGTTTAATTTGTTGGGAGGTTTTTTGGGTGCCTACTAGAAATAAATCACCTGTGTAGTTGCATCATTTTTTCCTGAAACAAAGAAACTCTAAAACCATTCCTGATCTAATTTCAAAACTTCAATGCTTACAGATATTTCTGCAGTGTAGAAGAGGAGAGAATCGGGCTCTCTCTCTCTTCACACTTTGAAATGCACATCGTCCTGCCCTGAACAGCTTCCCTTCTCCTGCCGATGATGATGAGGGCTGACGGGAGAAAGGCCAGCACTATCCCCTTTGTGTCCCAAGGAAAGTGGGTCTCAAAGCCCGCAAGTGGACGGTGCCCACCTCTCCTCCTTCCTTTGCTAGCTGCAGGATGATTTTGCTCTTCAGCCGGAGCAGCCAGGGTGAAGCCTGGCTCCTTCCCTGCAGGATTGGGGATGCTGGCAGGATGCGGTGCAGGCAGGCAAGCCAGAGCACTGTCAGCAGCTGCCGGCATTCCCCTGGGGACCGTGGCACCTTGTGTGTTTTGACAGTGGACAGGCTGTTCTCCCGCTAATAGGCTGTTGGACATGGTGTTTGCTGCCGGGCGGGAGGAGAGGGTGGGAGTTTACAGACTCCAGGCACAGCTCAAGGTTAGGGATTTCGCCGTGGCACATCCAGCCACAGTGACAAGTGCCGGGATCGATACTCCCCTGCATTATTGCTCCTGGGGGGCTGGAGGTCGGCTTGCACCATCTCAGCCGCGTGGGGCCGGGCCGGTGCTGTCGTGCTGGAGGAAGTGGACTGGAAAATGCAGCTTACGGAGACTCGAGGGTAGAGATGTGCTGTTTAGCTGGCATCGGGGAAGGAGAGAGTTGGCTTTTTAGGCTCCGTGCCACCCGTATGGTTGCAATTTGGGGACCGTCTCCAAACCAGAAGCTGCTACCTTGGGTTCTGGGCTCAGTCTGGGTTTATTCCAAGGAAGGCGAGTTTTAATTTCAATTTATTTCTGACATTTGTCTTTCCTGATCAGGGAGGAAAGAGGCCGGTTGTTTGTTTATTTACACGCATGGTTTTTGCTGCACAGTCCAAAATTACAGAGCTTTAATTCCGTCAGTTGCCAGCTTAACCACCCTGAAAATCCCAGACAAAAGTTGTCCGTGTGCCCTCTCTTACGTATACCCATGAGGATGCAGGATTTATTTAGGTAATTCCAGCACACAGATGGTGCCTTTGCAACAGGGATCCCAAAGCGAGCCCAATGCTTGCGGGGGAATTATGCCCCCAAGGGCTTCATCCCGACCCCATCCCTGAAGAGAGCTGTTACACCAGGCTGTGAACCACCCCGCAGGGGACCAAGGGACCCAACCCAAGGGATGCAGCACCAGGCGGACGCAGCCCTTGTAGGAAACTCTGCGTAAGGTGTTGCAGTTGGGCTGCCAAGCCCGTAAGCCCATTAAAATCCTTGCTGGGGGAACAGAGGAGCTTGCGTTTTGAGTGTGTCACCTTCAGGCTAAGATAAATAATACTAATGAGGACAATGAGTGATTTAGTGGATTTTGCCAGCATAATTAATGCTGATTTATATAGCAGGGTAGGAGAGAGACAGGCTGTGATAGAACGAGTGGGTGAAGTTTCTGAATGAGACAGGGAAGGGGATGACAGTGGGGAGTGAAAAATGAAATGTGCCTGCTAAAAAAAGCAAGCGGAGCTGGCTGGAGCACCACGTGGAGCAAAGCAGGTGACATAAATAATCCCAGTGTATCTGCCGTTCCCCTTCACAGGGATCACTCGCTCCGTAATTAGATGGAGTTATTAGTGTCTTCGGTTGCTGTACGAGGGGATACGGGGTTCTGTAAGACAGAAAATAAGAGCATCTCTTCATCCTATAGAGCCAATTAAATGGTCCCAAGGGAGAAAAGTTTAGTTGAGGTAAGAAAAAAAAATGACTGCGTGAGTTATGTGACTTTGAGGGTGGGCTTTGTAGGATCTAAATTAAACCACCTAACCTTTGGCTGGAGAACTTGTTCCTCAGCCTTTGATCCAGTCAGCAGCTCTGCTGGGGGACCCTTCCCACCCCCAGGGACCAGCTGGAATCCCTCTGGTGTCCCAGGGGAGCCAGACAGCCCTGCAGCTGCTTGGTTCTGCCATGTCCCCAGCTGAGAGGTCCCCATCCCAATGTCCTTGTTTACAGCCAGGTCTAGCACAGGTGGCCCAGCTGACCACATGATGAGTGTGAAGAGGGCAGTGGTACTCTTTGGGCTGATTCTGCCCCAGTGTAGCCATGGGATCTTGGCCATGGACTGTAATTCATTAGCTATGAATTCAAGATGTTGCTGATCAGCATCAGCAACGACCTGGTGTGTACCAGAGAGGTGAAGCGAAGCTGCCACCCTGCTCGCTGGGCTGTCAAGGAAAAGGAGATAGTTTCTCTGACATGGTGCTGATGCCTGCTCCTTGGAGCAGTGGGAGCTTCAGCACATTCGAAAACAACAATTTTTTTTTTTTTTTTAATGTGAACTTCGTCTGGCAACAACCCCATTATGGAAACAACAGGTTGGATCAATGCAGAAGTATCTCCCCAACTCCCTCTGCTGGGAGGGAGGGCAGCCAGAAATCGATGGGGAGCTTGCTGGGCTGTGCAGCTGGTTGCCTGGAAGTAATCCCTGTCGTGAGCTGCCTCCATTTCCTTGAGAAGGATTGCAGCATGGCTTTGGGGAGCTGGGTGCTCGGGGACTACTGTGCCGGACATCCCACATGTGTAGGTAATGGCCCGTTGGCTCGCAGGCTCTGGTTCCCTGCTGGGCTCTTTATCCTTCTCCTACCCAGAGCATCACCAGCCAGCCACTTCTCCCTGACTCCTCTCCCAGTGTTGCCTTCCATCCCACACAAGTAACGGCTTCAGAGGCTTCCTGATGGCTGCTGTGCATCCTCTGAGCTGTGCAGTCTTGCTGGGGGATGCGTGCGCAGATATCATAACGAGCCAGGGGCTGATTCTGCCTCCAGACCAAAGGCAGCAGCCGCAACTTGCCCCCAGGGATGCTCTTCATCTGGCTGCTTCATACAGCACACGAATGGACTAAGGAGGTTCTCCAATACTCAAGGACTCAGTCTGAAAATTAATTTAACTCAAATGCACTGGGACCAGGGACATATGCAGGACAAAGCAACCAGGGAGGTGGTAGGCTGGAAGGACATTAAGTACAAGGAAAAACAGCACACCAACTTTGGGACTGCTAAAATATTGATTGCATTCTTCAAGCAAAATAGAACATATCCCTGCTCCAGCTGTGCCGCCTGTGTTTCATGTCTTGATCCTCCCTCACCCTTTTCTGCTGGCATTGAACAGGAGGAGTCCAGGTCTGTTTGCATCCCTTTAAAGAAGGAACAGTGCAGTGTTTCAAAGCCCTTGCCCAGGAAAAGAGGGATTTTACCTCCCTGCAAGGCTCATAGCTGCTGGTTCGCAATGAATTTCCTCCAAGGCATGCTCCCAGGGCTGAGGGAGGCATTGTGCCTGCAAGCCCAAGGTCTCCCACTTCCTCACCTTCTTGCTCCTTCCCCAGACCTCTGTATTCTTGTCCCTGCTGCAGCCCAGGCTCTGCATCCCTGGTCTCAGCCATGCCAGCCTCCAGGTCTCCCACCACTGCTGTGCGCAGTGATGCTGAGGAGATGGCCAGTGGGCCCACAGCCACACAAGCAGCTGAGCAAACTCCCCTCTTCTCCGGCGCGGCTGCAGTGGTCTCCCTCCCCCACCCAGGAGTCCAAAAAGACACCATGACTCACTCCTTTTCCACAGGCAGCATTGCCAACTCTTGAAATACTTGGTGTTTTTCTTAGAGTCCTGGCTCCTGAAGCTATGTAATTACTTGAGCTTTCATTTTCTTTAAATAAAGCCCAATTCTAACACTCGTATTTGCAAAGAATAGCTGGGAAAATGTGACCTCTCAGGAGCTCAAAAGCCACATAGTGAACACCCCACCTTTATTCTTCCTTATTCTTTCTTTTTCTAATTTTATTTCAAGTCATGGTTTTTACAATCATCTCTTGCAGATTGGGGTTGCTGGAAGTCTTTTTTCTCCACCCCTTGAGTCTTGTAGTGTTGCAAATGATCTTGAGTTTGTGCCTTGGTCGTGATATTGACATTTCAGGTCCATTGGCTTCAAGAATTTGTTTTTGATATTTTTCTGCCTGGTGACATGCAGTTTTGTGAAATGCAAGGCAAGTAAAAAGGCATCAAATTCCAACCTACCCAACAATCCTTTGCTGGTATGACTTGTCTAGTCTCTGCATGTCCTGGATCCATCCCTTGTTTTGAATTCCATCAGAAAACCCTGAGTTTATGCTGGTCAAGTTTAATTGTCTCCCAGAAGAGTCCAAGTTTTTTACGAGCTCCGTTCTGCTGAGCGATGCTGCATTTCCTATGCGCAGGCAAACCACAATCCCACGCTGTGCTGGTCTCTACGCAGAAAATGTTCTGGTCCCAACTTTGACATCCTTTGCCCACTCATTTCAACTTGCTTCCCTCCTCCTTTTAACCCAACAACTTTTAACATCAGCAGGGCTGAAGATGCTGTTTCTTCTTCCCTGCCCACAGGTGCCATGAGAGTCACAAATAAACCTTCTGCTTTCTGGCCCAGGAAGAGCTCCAAGATGTCCTGGTTTCTGTGAGACTATGGACAGCACAAATTTTGCTTTGGACTTTGTGATCCAAGAATATCATTTCCAGTTTAAGCTGGTCTTTTAAGCTCAGAAGAGAAATAGAAGCGCTTTCTTTAGGTAATTCAGTCCATCCCAGCAGCAGACATACCCCAGGTGGGAATGGAAGAATGACAAGCTAGAAGAGTTGCCCTTTTCTCCTTGGTTTTGAAGGTATCTGGACAGCTAGTTGTGTGTCCTCCAGCTTTGATGTTCAGCACCAGTTGAGATGAAGAAACTCATTTGATGCTACTGTGCTGGGATATGCTATGGAGAAGTTGTGTTACCTGGTGACAAGGAAGGAACCCTGTCAGTCCACCCATCCACACCTGGGGTATGTGCAGGATGGAGATTCTACAGAATGCTCCAATCCCTGAGGCAAAACTCCAGTTGAAGCTTTTGTTTTATGGGACATCAGAGATTGCAGCCGTGAGACACAACAGCACGGAAAACCAGCCTCTGCAGCTGAAGAAACTATGTTGTGTTTTCCTTGCTCTGTTCACGAGCTTTGAGAATTTGTCTTCTGTCCTCAACCAAAATGGCAGCCAGCACGTATGGGCAGGGGACCAGGGAATTGCCTTGTGAAATAATCCACATATTTTAACAACAAACACCGGTGATCTCCAGCGAGGGAGAAGCTCACTATTAAAAGTAATCCAGAGACATTCCAAAACACATACTTTCCGGAGGGGGGAGTGCAGCAAGTGTTTTTAGCAACATCAATCAATGCACTGGCCAAAGTCACACATTCAAATTGAGACCTACAAAATATGGAAAAGTTTAAATAATCTTTGGAAGCAGTCCAGGAATTGGTCATTCAGTCTGCAGGACCTTTTACGAATAACACTGTAACACAAGCCTGTAATGGAAGCACCAAGATCCAGCCCATTGGTTTTGCAGTCTGAGTTTCCCCAAGATGAATGACTTGGATTTTGGGGAGGGAAAGTAGCAGAACTGGTTTGTCTCCTGGCTGGGAGAGTTTGGCTTTGCAGATGTCAGCTTGCAGGACCAGGCAACAATGTGAACTTTTTCCGCTTGAGGTTTCTCTTGGCCTGGATCTCCTTTTTATTTCTGTTTTTTACACCTCTGTTGCATAGTCAAGGAGTTGCTTTCATTCTGCTGGAGGAGATGCTCTGCACCCTTGGCTGGAGACCTGATTGACGTGTAGTAGCAAAAACCTTGGCGATCCTGTAGACCTGCACATTTTTCTTCTCTGTCTCTCTCTTTTCCCTCTCTCTCATCCATGCTGACATCTGAAGTTGTTCATTCTCGAGGCTGTGGAACAGTGGAGGAGGAACCATTTCACTGCAAAGGCCACCAAAGTGATGTCCCCTTAGTGCAGGTGTCTTTTCTGTAGCTGTGACCCCGCTTTCCCACCAGCAGCAGCCAGTGGAGAGCAGGAGAGAGATGGACTCACCACAGCAAGAGCCGCTCTCTGTTTTTAATTAAAGCAGACTTGCTTCAGATCTTCATAGGGAAAACCCCAGAGCTTTCTCCCTCCTGCGTTCTCTATTCCCCAGCAACAACCTTCAGCAGAATTCCCTTTGCTGCTGCTAAAAGAAGGATGAAGAAATACATGTGGGAGGTTGTGTTTCCCAACCATCTGATGAGTCAAAAGTCTCTGGAAAGGATGGGAGAGGACAGATGGCAGCAGAAAGCACAGACCGTGGGTTTATTCCTGTGTTACGAAGTGCAACGGGCAGCCTTTGGCGCAGCAAAGCATCCTGCATCAAATCATCTCCAAACTGGCATCCGGCAGCTGCTGCATGGGGTCCCTTGATGAACCCAGACATCGAGCTGTAGGCACATCTTCCATGTGCCACTAATGTAGCACATTAATATATCTTCCTTCCTGATGTGAAAAAACTGAGGAGCTTTAATACAGATATGCATTCACGGACCTGCGATTCATGTTGAAACAGTCAAGCACCTTCCACTTGGTTTTTATGTGGTTTTAAAATGTTTTTTAGAAGTATCTGTTTATTACAGCTCAATAAAGTTTTATTTTGCGAAAAACCATGATTGATTTCCTCTGCTTTAAACAACAGTCAACCTCCCCGGCTAGCACCTCCTCCCCGATTCATAAAAATGTGTTAACAATTCATTTAAAATTCATATACAAGCCAAGCACAGTTTATTCATGAAGTTACACAAATTAATACAAAGCAGCACACTGCCTAGGCCTGGCATAAAGTCAAAGCGTGCTCTGAAGGCCTCCCTCTGCTGTACAATACGTCAATGTGTTCTTGGAACTGCCCTCACGTCTGGCGGTTCGGCAATCGGCAGATAGCGTTTCGCGTTTCCCCTCCCCTGCCTGCTTCCCCCTGCACGCCTGACGGAAACGCCACGCAGAGCAGAAGTCTCAGGCTGGAGGAGACTTTGTGCACTGTCAAAGTCTGGTCATCCTCCAAAAGGTGCATTTGAGGGTTGTCTTCCATACAGCACGATGACGGCTATGTTTTTCCTTTCTGCTCTGTAGGCACCTGGAGCCTTGGGGACCCTGGGGAAGAGAGTGATGCTTTGAAGGGTAGGGATGGTACCAGCACTGTGAGTCTATTGGTTGGGAAGGAGAGCTCTGAGGGGAAAACATCTGCTCTGATGTTCATCCAGAACAGGTACAGATGAAACATCAGCAATCCACAGGTATGTGTGTGTGTAAGTGAGAAACTCCTTTTCTCCTGTGTGGTGTTGGGGGCAGAAATGGCACATCTGTCTTGTCTATCACCAACCAACAAACCCATACATCAGAACCTTCTGCTGGCTTCCCACCAGCATGTCCCACAGGCTGGACAGTGGGTTGCGCTCAGGTCCGTGCTGCTCTTGGAAGCTGCGTCCTCAGCATGATTTTCCAACCCGCACCCAGGGTCCTGTGAGATTGTCCCACCAGTCTCTCCCCTGCCATGGCAGACACCACAGCAGGGGCAGGTGCAAGTTGGTCACTAATTGACTTTAATTTACCTGACCAGCCTCACCTGCTGCCTCCACCTACCCTCCCTCTCCCCATAGCCCTGGAGCTCTATTTAAGGGCAACCTTGTATGTTTTCTTTTTTCCTGGGTTGTGTTTTAGGTGCTCTTGGTGTGTCCCTGGTCTCCTGGATGGACTGTGGATGTGTGCTGTAGGTAGGTTGTGTCCTGCCCTGCCTCTGGGATGCACCTGGGCTCTCTGCTGTAGGTAGTTTGTCTCTACAAAGGCTGCCGTTTTCCAAGACTGCTAATGTGAAGGTCAGTTGGTCACACTGTTCTTAAAGCAAAGCAAGCACAAAGCATGGCTGGGCTTGCTCCTTCCTGTACCCTTAGGATGGCACCTAACTTCTGCAGAGGGTTTCCTGAAAGTTTGTGCTTGGATACCACCATCAACTGCCTTTCACTGGAGATGTGCAGGATGGGCAACATAGCTCCTTGCCATCAGCTTTCCCTTCACAAGGGCTGGAATGATGCAGTTTTAATGTGACAGCAATTATGCTTTTTGGGAAAAAAAAATGATACTTTTAAATATTTAAGGGTTTGAGCAACCTGGGCTAGTGGAAGGTGTCCCTGCCCATGGCTGGGGGTTGGAACTAGATGATCTTTAAGGTCCCTTCCAACCCAAACCATTCTATGATTTTGACTAATGTTTAGGGCTAGAATCTCTTTGGTAGCATCCATCATTGCTCTGCTGTTGTGCAGTCTGGACTGATTTATAGCAATGATTTGATCTACTGAGTTAAGTCTGTACATTTGTCTAAATATCTATTCAGCTCCATTCCCCCTCTTTCTTCCTTTCTAGTAAGAAACAAGCCAAGAAAGTCAATGTTGAAAGGCTACTTTGTACGGGAAGCCTGTGGTTTCTCCCCCTTACTGCCTTGTCAGCACAGACCCTGCTCCTGCACCCGAGCAACGCGCTGAAATTGTCTCGTTTGTCAGCAAAGGGATGGAGGGCTGGGACATATCGATCATCTTCGATGAAGGAATCAGGAAGCGACAGGAAGGAAAGTGGGAGGCCAGGTGGGACTTCAGAAAACATCCCTCACTCCCACCACCTGTGTCTTTCGGAAGCAGGGAGTGCTCAGGTCTACAGAGAAGCTCAAGTGTTGCTTGATGTTATCAATAAATTGTCAGCCTGAATTTCTCTGCATTGTTGAGGGTCACTAGCTGTGGTGTTGGAAGCATCTTCCCTGGGGAGGGTCCTGCATTGCAGCACGGCCACCTGAGCAGAGAGCATCAGCTGTCCTGCCCACAGGGACAGAGGTGGGGATGTTTGTACTTCTAGGCTCCAACCTCTTCCATGGGGACCCTGGGAGATCTGGGATTGACAGCACCAAATATTCAGCATGCTTGCTCCATTTTTTTTTTCCCCCTCCCTCTGCTGGCCTCTTATCTAGAGTGCTTTCTCCTGCCTCCAGCAGCTGAGTTCCATCACACCGGGGAGGTCCAGCAGCCTGTAACCCCTTGGTAAAAGCCACTGCTCCCTGGGCACATTGAGTTGGCCACAAAATGCCACAGTCACTTTTTGGCTCTGAGCTCAGAGTCCTCTTCCCCAACCCCCGGGGAAGTACCAGGGTGAATGAATTGTGTTGAGATGCTATTTTCCCCAAAGCTACAGAGATGGGAGGGAATGATCCTCTCTGAGATGCTTGGTCTTGCCTGTGGTGAAATACAGTTGGAGTTTGGCCCTAACTCTGAATCAGCTGCAAGCCCAGGGGAAATCTTTGGCACTGGCTTCAAAAACTCCGATGCTTCTGGGCAAGGCAGGACCTGAGCACAGCTCGGCTTTGCAGCCTTGCTTGTTTGCTAGAGAGCAGACCTGCACTGGAAAAAGTCCCTGCGGGAACATTTAGACAGTCTTGAGCAAGATAAATCTCCTGCACAGAGGAGAGGTGGGGATGAGGAGGTAGATATTTCATCAGCTTTGGCTGAGTAAAAAATAGGGGTTTAGTCTAGCTGTTTTCAATCTTTTTCCGAGTTGCAGATTTCCCCCCACTCCCAAATTCCCCATGAGCCCTGCACAGGCATTTCAAACTCCTGATTGTAGATTTTCTTTCCCTAGGTATCTCTCATGGATCCATTTGTGGCAGTCCATGGCTCTGAGAGGGTCTGATACCCATCGACTGAGAACTTTGCTGTGTAGGTTGGCACGGTAAAGGCCATCCCTCTGCTCTCCCTACGCCGCGTTGCTCTGCGGCTGCTGATGTGCACTTGCGACCTTCCGAGCTCACAGCGCATGCATCTCGAAAAGCTGAAGTTGCAGACAGTGCATTGAGGAGCGCTCGTTTTCCAGGTTCATTACAGAATCTGTTTGCAATGTCAGTGCTCGGTGACTGCTGAGGTCAGATGAGGGTGTATTTGAGACCTTTTCACTCTTCCTTTACAGCAAAGAGACCGGGAAATACTCTGCTGGTGGAGCAGAGTCCTGGTTCCCTGTTTACCAAAGCTAGTCTGAGTCCAGAACTGCACTTGGAAGTAAGAAATGACATGCCACGTGTCCTAGCAAACCGGAGCTCTTAGTGCCCTTTGTAGCCAACGGAGCGATGCGGTGGGGATCTCTCTCCCTGTAGATCTACTGCCTGTTGACGGCAGAGGACGGCCACACAGTCAGCTGAGATGAGACACTTCAGTGCAGATGGTTAAGCTTAGGCAAAAAGCATCTATATTACACTCTCTTGAATTAAATTCCCAATTGTTTTGGGAACCTATTGTATCAAGGAAAAAGTAGATCACATTTCACCAGACAATGCCTGAGCTGAACAACTGGAGCTGGTTNGATTCCAGCTGAACACATGGTACCCAAGTTGCTTTTGGGTTTTTCTGAGGGATTCAATGTCAACTCAGGACTGGGAGAAGAGAAGCAGGAAAAAAAGGTAGTGCTAGAGCTGAAAATTCAGGGAAGAGCTAGGTTGAACATAAGTGTCACTCCAGGCTGAGCAAGAAAAAAAAGAGAAATTCAGGTGAGAGGATGGCAAGGAGCTGGATGGTATGAAGAACAAATCTTTGACTCGCCAGAAAAGAAATGAAGTGTTGTGTTTTTTCCTCCAATCTCACGCTGAATTGGGAAAAAGTATCCCAGAATTTCTGCATATTCAATTCCAAAAAAAAACCCCAAAACAAACCTTTTAGAGTAGTCAACAAATTCCATTTTGGTAGAAAAGCTGATTTGTTTTGAGTTGAATGTAGAAAATGAATGTCAAGGAAAAGTCATTTCGAAGCAAGAAAGTCCATCCTTTTCGTTGGGGAAAATGTCAAAAGGGCACGCTGACATTTACATTTTTTTCTCTCTCCACTTTGTTCCTGAACAAAAATTTGCCAAAGCCAACAGGGTGTCGTTTTCTGATGGAAATCTGTTTTGACAAAAATTTTCCAACCAGCTTCACTAGCTGCGCACAAACATTTCCGCTCTCAATTCCAATCTGGATTTGGCAGGGAGCAGGGGTAAGGATGAAGAGGGGCTATTCTTTTCAGTACCCGTCAGTGATGTATCGCCCTGTCACAGGACCCAGGACTGTTGAAAGCATCCTGCTTCCAGGGAGATCTCAAACCGAGGTTCATGCTGTTAGACTGGCTGACCTGGGCAGGAATTGGAGCACTCCCCTAATGTGAAATGTTCACGTGAGAGTTGGATTAGGGCTAAACAGCTGCTGATCCAAAGTGAGGTCCCAGGTAGACTTCAAATGGGATGGGATCCCAATTTTTTTTTTCCTGCATCTGTTTACTGCTGCTTGTAGCAATAGAGGATCTCTTGGGGTGTGTATCATGCTTGGGACTGGTTTGGAAGTTCATTTAGGCTTCATTCAAGCTGTAGCCCACAAGCATCTTTATCTGGATACATGGACTGGGACATCACCAAGAGGGAAGTCTTCAGAGTTTTGGGTTTTTTTGTTGTTCAACTGGGCTGAAGTGCAGTTGTAGCTCACCTGAATGGTAATGCACTCCACTTCTGCCTTTTCAGGTGTGTGGGGGTGTTCTGCCAAGTTATAGGTCTTCCTTTTGTGTTTTTTTTTGTTTTTTTACTTTATGATGCAGTTTCTGGATCGCTGCAGAGACAGTAAATGGAGACAGGAATCTTTCTGGCTCTAGCCAAAGGCAAGGTAAGTGTCTCCTTCAGCTGTTTGTACTTTTTCTACTATTTTTGGCAAAAGGCTGGCACCTCTAGAGATGGGTAAGGAGGTGGAAAGATTCTTCTTGAGGACTCGATCCATCTTATTATGGTTAAAGACTGACATCACTTTTAGGTTGCCAATGTTAAGTGTGATTAATTCCACTCCAAACATCTTGCAGGAATGTGTCACAGTAACTAGAGCAGGGTGAGCTTGTGCAGTATTCCCTTCTCTGGTGAAGGAGACCAAGTCATGGGCTGGTAGAAGACTTTTGGGAAGGAGGGAACAGATTCACACAACTCTGCCCTTCTGGGTGACATCAACAGCTTGTCTTTAAGGAGGGAACATCCTTGACCACTGCAGGCTGCAGATCTCAGCCAGCTCCTACCTGCTGACAAGGTGCTGCTGAGATGTGTGACAACCACAGATGGCTATCAGCTCCTGGAGATGGCTCGCCATGCTCCCCTGTCCCTTCCCTGGGTGGCACAAAGGGAAAGTGACTGCGGGAACGCCACCTGACAAGACAACAAAAACACTAGCAAAAATGCAAATAGAGATTTTTCAGAATTCTTTTTTTCTTTTGTGACCAGATCAGATATGTGGTGGTAGTCTTGCTACTACTCCACTGGCTGAGCCATTCCTTGGTGTTACTCATTTGGCCAAAACTCCAATGGCCAAGTGCAACTCTTCCTGCAGAACATTGCTGCTTCCCCCCATCTACTCAACCTGCTTTAAACACACATCTGAGCTCCCATGGATCCCTAGCTGAGCTTGGGGCAACGGTGTAACCCTTAGGCTGGCCTGTGTGCTCCTGGGCCAAACACTGTGTTGACTCTTCCCTTCCATGAACAGGACCTGAGATGCAGATTAGTGTTCTTGACCCATGGCCAGTTGTGAGAAAACATCTATTCACCCCCAAATTTGCAGTGCCAGTCAGTTCTGCTTCTCTTCTCCGTAGTGTACCAGCTGGATTGGAGGCAAGATTTGATCATCCTCCCTGTGTCACGGGTGCAGAAACATTTGATGTGTTTAGCCTGTTCTCATGTAGTGGTTCTCAAACCATCAGCCTGGGAATTGGGCATCCCAAATAATACTTGATAGGTATTTGGGAGATGCAGTTACCTGCTTATCTTCAGGCATTTACAGACCAAAAAAAGAGTATTTTTGCTGTAACTCATTTGTACAACATTTAAATCCAGCATATGTGAATGAAGAGGTTTGCAAGTCTCTCGTGGCATTGTGGGATGGTGTCGGAGTGAACCGTGCTCCTGGGCACTGGGATGGGGACCCAAGCCATGCCCACAGCCTCTTCCCAGTGCCTCCCCCCAGAGGAGGACAGCCCAACCTACGCTCCAGCTCTGAACACAAGGGGCTTGCAAAAAAAAAAAAAAAAAGTCTAAGCACAAGTGCTTGGATGTTACCGTCAGGAAAAAAAAAAGCCACAGCGGCAATAAAATTAATTTCCTTCTCTAATATATACAAGACTTTCTCCAAGAGAATTATGACCCAAGCTGATCAAAGTCTGTAAGTGGTACTTATGCTATCAGTTTCACCCCCTTAATGCCCTTCTGTCAAAACAAAATCCCTTCGAAAGGCTTTGAGGAAAATCACATGAGCATAATGGCTTTCAAAAAAATGGCCCTAAGTACTCGGTAACATATACAGAGAAGACTATTAGATCGGCTGGTGTAATTGTACTTATATTCAAATGTAAACACTCTTATATGAGCAAGTTACTGCGCTGTGGGTAAGCAGAGCAGAGGCAGATCAGGCTGGAAAAGCTCAGGTTATCAAGGGAAAGAAGGAGAGGGGTTGGCAGTGGTGGGAACTTTTTGCTAAGATGGGATGGTGGCTTTAGGTAGAACTAGATAAAAGGAGAAGGGACGGGACTGGAGAAGGATGGGGCTTATTAAAGACCCTTTTTCAGATACACAGAGAGAGGATGGAATTTCAGGCAGGGTGCAGTTGTACTGCTGTGTGGCTCTCAGGTGGGAGTCGGAGACATCAAGCTATCTGCTCCTTTATCTGCTGTGATGTGTTTGTTTGAACATGCTCTGGGTGGGTTTAGTGCTGCTCTGACAGCTCTGGGAACTGGTGTCCTCGGCATATTCCCAGAAGAGATGCACCAGGCAGTGCTGTGGCTGGAGGGAGGGGTGATGGGGAGGCTCCATCTGCTCGGACCAGACCATGACCAACAAGCCTGCTTGGTCCATCCTACAATAAGGATGATCTCTCAAATACCCAGTTTTCGGAACCATTAGTGCCAGGAGGCTGCACAGGCACAGCTCCGGTTAGGAGCCACTTTCCATTTCAAAGGCTTTCTTAAAAACATCCCAAACAACCCAACAAAATAATACCAATAAACCCATACAGTTTCTGTTATTTTTTTTTTCCAGAGGGTTGAAAACAAATCTTCCCTGAGAGACAAATTCTGCTGGAGTCAATGAAAAGATATTCATAGATCAGGCTTGTCCAGATTCCTCACATCTCATAGAGGTATTTCCCTATCTGTCCCTCTTTCCTGGACTTACTGTCTTGCTCTCCCTTTGGAGGAAATTCCTTTCCTGGTGATAACCGTGTCTCTAGCTCATATTTCCTCTTTCTTGTTGACAGTTTTAAACCAATAGATTTATGAACTTTGAAGTAATAGAAATATTTAAGACATACCTACTCTTTCCCTTATCTAGAACAGGCCAAAATTATTCTTTTTCTAGACATTGCACTTGTAATGGGAGACTTTTGCCTTTCAACCCATCTTCTGGAAAGCCAACCCTACTTTGCTTAATGAGGACTTTAGTAACCTCTGATTATTCACGTACAGAATGGAGTTTTATTACCAGTTTTATCCTTGCAAATCCCACAGCTGTTTTGCTAGGTTTTACCCCAGCTGGGATCAAAGAGTTGAATCGACTTTTGGGGTGGCCACAGCAACCTGCTTAAGCCCAGCATCTCTGTTGGGTATGTGAGATGGGGGGAAAAACATCAGTGGAGAAGTTGGCAGTTATTTTCCATCAAGGCTGGTTGGGAACATCAGGCTGAGTTAACAGGTCCGTACCCTTCTCCTCTCTTGCAATCCCTGAGCCAAATGCCCTGGTCTCATCTGAGGATACCCCCCTGCTTCCCAAACTTTACCTCCTTTCCTGAGTTTCATGCTTTGAAATACAACTAACCTCACAAAATGATGTAGGCTGGATGGCAGGGTCAGAAGTAGCTACAGCTGTGACAGGGGACATGGAGCTGCTCTCATGTCATGACTCAGTTGACAAGGAGGGGAACTTGCAGCCCATCCCCAGAGCATCTGTCCTGGGGGTACAGCTCTTACCCCAACCAGTTCTTGTGGGGCTGGAATGAGCATGCTGGAGGTAAGGATAAGGAAGTGTAACCTCCTCCTTCAAGGACTTCACAGACAGGAACAGACTTTCTTCACCTTTTTGCTCGCTTTCTCTGCTGGACCCCTAATTAATAAAAAAGAGCAGAGGGAGGGACCCTTCCTATAGAGCGTGGTTCTGTCTGTCACACAGGGGATGTCTGGACAGGGCTGCATCCCAGCTGTGTTAACGCCTGTGCTGGTTTAATGCAGCCAAGCCTGCAAGAGGCTGGGAGTAAAGGTAATTACAGAGGTGGGAGCAACTTCCCCCATTCCCATAAGTGCTGCAGTCTGGGGATGTGAAATTAACTGGGCACTAATGATGGACATCTCCCAGTGCCCCCAAGGGGCAGAGGAGGAATGCTGCAGGTGAGACAGCTTTGCTGTTAAGATTTTGCTGAGCTCTAACATTTAATGAGCATAATTTGACAAAAAACGTGGCAAAAGTATCTCTAGATATGGCTGGATTTGGGGGGTTTTCTGGTGGGATGGGTGGTGTGTGGCATCGGAGAACCCTTGGGTCCCACTGGTAAGTGCAAGAGGGAAATGATGCTGTGTTGTCGTGGGAGGGGAGGGACAGACTGACCCCAAACCAGCGCTGTGCCCAGGTGAAAGAGGATCGAATGAGATCATTCTGAAGTATCAGGGACAGCTTTGAGTGCTAGAAGGTGGCTGCTGAGGATGCAGGCTTGGGATAAGAGGCTTTTAATCCACCCCATCCCCAGCCTGCTTGTGTTCCTGTCTGAAGATGGCTCAGTACTGGAAACAGAGCAGACTGGCTGGGTCTGTGCCTAAAAGGACACAGACTTGCATGAATAGTATTTACCACCGTGGTGAGCAGTGGATTTTGTGGCTTTTTTTGTTCGAGCGTTTCTCCCCCTTCTGTAAGGCTGGCGTCTCCGAGATGAAGGGCTTGAGCAAGAGGCGGTCCGGGGAAATCGCACGCTGGCGTTTCCCTAGCTTTATCAGCTGTAGGCTTAAAATAATAAATCATTTTCCAGGGCTATAAATCCCAAACCTTTCACCAACTCTTACAGTAACTCACATGTGCAGAACAACAGGAGGCTGTTTATCCAAACCAGCAAAAGCCTCTGTAGCCGAGTCTGCAGCAGCACCGGTCACCGCTGGCTCTGGGGCTGGAGCTGTGCTGCTGCCCCAGAGATGGGGGGAGGAAAGCAGAGGCTCTGGGGAAAGACAGCCACATTTCCTCTTCCAAAAACCAAGTTGGGATTTCTTTATATTTTTTTTTTTAAGATCCCACCTTTTTTTCTTCCTGCATTACTCTGTGCTGTTTCTTGGCTGTGATTTCTCCAGATCAGCAGAAATGGGTACTCTAAGGGTTAATCTGATGTGCTGGGATGTTCCTCTCTCCTCTTGATCCCCAGGTCTCTGCTCTGTTAAACATCTCTCCCTCTCTCTTTTACATTCAGATCCTCTTTTACAAGGCTGGGTTTGGGAATTTCAGCCCAGCCAAGAGCCCTCTTCCCATCCATTAGGGCTCTGTGACAGCAGGTAACAATATCACTTCAAAAGGACAAAGTTGCACCATTTCCCCCCGCTGTACCCCTCAAATTGAACTCTGACAACACCATCTGAGCACAACATAGGGAGAAGCATCTCCCCTGTTTTTTTGCAAGACTCATCTGCACCCAAACGGACCCCTTTTGGGGGGGCGAAGGCAGACCTGAGCCACTGATGCTTTTTGGGGATTACGGGGCTGTTTGCTCAGAGACCTTTGCAGTTGAATTTTAGCCGTCTCACCCCCCAAGAGGAGCTGAAGATACTCTGTTTTATCAGCCTGCTGCTGACCTCTTACCCTGCATCAGGCCGGCAAAGGCTGGATCATGTCTTGGCTAATCACCGTGCCTGCAGAGCCCTCGAGGTCTGCATCCTTGTGGGATGCGGTGAGCTCACTTTCTCAGCCTGCCTTGCTCTTTTTTTTTTTTTCCCCCACTTGTGTTTTTTTTTTTTTCTTTCCTCTCTGCAGACTCAGTCTCACGTTTCTCACATCCTTATTTCCACGTTTTGCCATCTCTCACACATCTCTTGCATCTTTGCTATCTCCCTGTCTCCCAGGGCACAGGTTGCTCCCACACCCCTGCCCTGCTCGTGTGTGGTCCTCTACCTGGGCGGAAAAGGGCCGAGCAGTTTAATTTTGTCTCTCCTGCCTGGGCACTATGTGATGATAACAATAACAGTCAGATGAAGGTCTCTTGCAAAGGGAGATCAAACAGGAGGTGGAATGTCAGGTTGGACGGTGCTGGGAAGGCAGCCCAGGAGGTGCCAGCAGGCTGCACGAGCAGGGAAGGAGGCATTTTCTTCCTTTCTTTCCAAACATCTAGTCATTCTGCAAGAAATATGCAGAGAAACAAAGAACCCTGGTACCTTTTCAGTTTTTGAAAACAAAAAGAAGTCTGAAAACCTGACAGCATGCACACACAGAAGCTCATAGTCTCTACCTGCCATTTATTTTTCATCTTTATGTTTTACAGCAATATTAGTGTAAAACACTTCCCATCTTCCTAAGAGTCCTTCCCCCAAACCTGTTTAACTCCAGAGTGAGCTGCAGCTGCTGCAGCACCCCCAAACCAGCCCCTCAGCTGGGTTAGGCTCTGCTCAGAACTCACACTGCTTTTGCTCCAGCTTTTGAACTGCTAAGGCTCCCCGTTTCCAGCGAAATCCATTTTCAGGTGATTACTGGAGAAGCTGCAGTCCTCCTGTGCCTCTCCAGAAATCTCCAGCAAGCCTGGAGAGGAGGAGAATATCTTTTCTAATTTTCTAGTAATGAGCTACAGTGGGATGGAACTCGCAGAGTACCAGGTCCCCGCGTGGGGTATGCACACAGTCACACAAGTATTGCAGCTCAGACCCAGGCTTCTCCAGTGCTTTTACCAAAGTTAAGAGGCTGAAGATTATGGCTTGTCTTTTGGCTTGTAAATCAGCAGAAAAAAACAGTCCCAAATATCCAGAGACCTTCTCAACCCTTGCTCTGAAGGACAGGAAAGTCTAAGTGACGGAGAGGCAGCTGCGGTCGCGTTACCGTGCCCTCTCCCCCCTGTGTCCCAGCCAGCTGCTGTCACACCTTGGGCTGGGGCTACTGGGGGCTCTTGGCTCTGGAGAAGACCCTGTGGCTTCTGGTCTGTTGTCCTTGGCCCTGCTGGAGTCCCCACATCCTAAAGGACACCCACTGCTGGGCACTGTTGGTGCAGAAATAGCGCCTGTGCCTTCACAGTCAGGGAGTTCCTCTGGCAGGGCAGCTCTTCATATCTAAGTACTTGAAGTTTCTTAAAGGGTGAAATAGATTTGGACCTGTGTAAGCCCTTGGGAAACTCTTTGAGTCTCCTCCCAGGCTTTCTGACATCTTTTTTTCTGGGCTTTTAAGGGGATTATTTGAAGGAGACCATTCTCATTCCAATTTATGGGATCAGTGTTTAAAACACAACTTGGCTGATAATTCGATCAATTGATTCAGTTTATGGCTGGTTTGAAAATCTCTCTTTCAGGACTCCCCCCAAACCTGGGATTTCCAGAAGCACAGTCCCTTCTGCCCCTGCAATGCTCCATGACCGATGGCTCTGCACCGATCGCCCCAAAACACAGGACCCCCTCCAGCCCTGGGGCCAGGCAGGGCAGGGCTGGCACGGCTGGGGGCTCGTGTGGGCTCCCCTCAGCCCCCAGACAAGCGTGGGATGTTGGCATCTTTTGGCAGGAGGAAAGATGAGCTTTCCCTGCACCAGATCCCTCCCCCAGCACCTATCAGATTTTTTTCACCCCACTGATCTCCAGACACATCATGCGGAAAGTCACCATTAGCATCCTCCCCGTCCCATAGTTTCAGGTGGGGAAACTGAGGCACTTGCAGACTAAGTGAGCACCCAGAGCAGCTGACCTCAGTGGGCAGTGCAGCAATGCAAAAGCAGAATTTACCTGTTAAAATAAGTTAAAGGCCGTAGGGCACTTCTACAATCTCTGATTATTTTTTCCCTAACATCCAGCTTTCAGGATGCTGCAGAAAACACAGGTCCCCCCCAAAGCCCCCATGTGCCTGAAATGACTTATTTCCCATAAACACCTTATGGTGTCAGCCTTTCCTCCAGCTACCACCATGACAAATCCAACTTTTTGCAATTAATCCTTCCAAAAGTTGAATGCCAAGTTTAAAGAAAAAAGGTGAAATCAGG